>WOGR01011878.1:0-10401 GCA_015342045.1 Leptinotarsa lineolata | reverse complement strand
TTTCTATGTTTATTACCACTTTTATTTCTAACTTGCTGGTTTTTACCACTTGCTGCAGTTTCGTCCTTTAAGGACGAAACTGCAGCAAGTGGTAAAAACCAGAAAAGTTTCATTTCTCATTTTTCATGATGATTTCCTACCATGTAGTGAAGGCTACATCCATCAATTTATTGAAAACTTGGATCATACGAACTTTTTCAGTTCGTATTCTTTGGTAGAAAAAAAGAGATTTCAACGAAATTAATTCCGCGAAATCAATTTCAAGAATAAAGCATTAAGAATTTTGGATATTATTGACAGCAGAGGTCAGAAGGACCTTTATAATAGAGCATTCAATAGGATTTTTCTCTTTCAGTTAGGTTTCCATAATGCTTTTCTTTCCATAAACTCAAATAATATGAGTTCCGCACGGTTCAAATGTTGAACTGTTACTATTTGAACCGTAGGTACATTGTTAATTTCCAGATTATTGATTGAAGAGAACTGAAGCTTCTAAAATAAACTTGGAGACGCCCAAGATTTTGGGTTTTGCTTAAGTATGAACTGACTAGCCACATGGAACAAATCACGGAAGAATTAAGTGGACTTTGTGATTGTAGTATTTTTGAAAATGGAGAAAAAATAATCCTGAGTTTTGAATGTCTCTGTAAAGGAAAAACGCCATTCAATGAAATTTCATATGGAGAATCAAAATGCACCATTCTTGAAAATTTATGGGGAAGAAATGGTGTTATTTGAAAGAACCCATTTTTGGAAATTAATCACATTTTAACCACTCGGTAAAAACCAGTACCCTTACCACCGTATCAAACCTTAAGAATCCAAAATACCTTCCAAATATGCTCAGCTACAAATATGAATAATTTGGGAGTTATTAAAGACCCTCACTTAAGATGGAATTTTCATATAAACTATCAAGTGAAAAAATTAAAAAGTATCCTATTTGAGTTCCGGCAACTCAAAATATCCTGGATGAGTATATATCAGTCTTGTGCAAAGTCACTTGATTTATTGAATGGGGAGGAGTGTTCACAACTCTCCTGTACCCACTAGAAGTTATCCAGCGAAAATTCATAAATCCGATGCTGAATAAATCACCAAGATACAACAGTGACGAATTATATAAAGAATCAGATATATTCGATGTGTGGTAACTGTTTTTCAAAACTCTTGCATTGCACCAATATAAGGAAAAGGCAAAACTCACCAGACACAACCATACATATACTACAAGACACAAAAACAAATACACAGTACCATATGCATTTGAAACAATAGGACAGAGATCTCATCAGTTTTTGGGCCCAAAGGTGTTCAATTCCTTACCAGAAGATATACAAAATTGTGAATCTACCAGGCACATGAAAGAGGCACTTGAAAAATATATTACTAGGCTTCATCGTGAAAACATTGGAAGAATAATCGACCAAAATACCTAAGTACGGATTATATGTCATTATACACCCCAAATCCTTTTCAGTCCCTGATTTTAATATGTATATATTCATTTTCCACGTGATCTATTCCAAGGATTTTTATCTTATACACCATTTCAAATGGCTTTCTCATCGCAAAAATGTAAATACTTACCTTTTTCTTACATTACAGTACACTTATATTTCCATGTAACACAAATTTTATTTTGTAAATGCTAAATATTTTATATGTACTTATTTCAGAATCCTATTTTTTTCATTTTAGTGTAATAATAAAAAGAAAGTGTTAAAACAAATTGTGTTTCGCCACGCACAAACAGCTTTTGTTACTTCTGTTGCTTTTTAATTTTAATTTGCTGAATGTATACTCTTGTTTCTTGTAATTGTTTAATATATGTATATGTGTGTATGTGAATAGACGTATGCGCATATCGCCAAATTAGATATTCATATTTGGAGTTACTTTATCTACTTACATCACCTCAATCATTTACACTTAGTGAATAAACATGATTATTATTATATTTTTAAGGAGGCCCCTATCCAAGGAATTTAATAGCGTAAAAATCAACAGGATATTTCATTCACAAAAACATAAATTAGGCCTGCCACACCTTTATTGGTCGCCCTCTATATTATTAATAATTTTTAGAAGCTTTCATTAATCTCTTCAAATTTTTTCTAGAAACATGTTTCGTATCTCTAATAGAGAACCGGCTATCATCCACCCACGTATGATTGATACACCCTGTATATGTGTTTTATCAGAGCGGAGTAATAAATATTTATGTATGCTTATCCAGACAGTTCGGTGTTGTGGAGAATTAAGTATTATTATCATTAATTAACCTTCATATGGTCCCAAGAGATTCGAAGGCTTGGCATGGCATGAACTAGTTTCTGAAATCGCACGGAAATATTATTGCTAGAGGAAAAATCAAATCTCGTGTTTCTAAAATGTGCATTTCAAAATTTGATACAGATATTCGTTTTACATTTTATTCATGAACAAAGTAAAGTTAACGATTGCGAGTTGAAACAAAAGATTTTCAGTCTAAAATTGAAGATTTCACTTTTCTGATATTTATAAAAAAGCAAAAACTCAGTGAATAACCACACTCCAAAACTATTGTGTATTTTACAGACAAAGATCATTTTCAAAAAAATATTTTTGGCTTTCTAGTTCTCCATCTTTGTAGAAAAATTTTGGGAAACATCTAAAGGAAGGAAGAAAGCAATTGTGTTCGACATAAATATGGAGAAGAAGGAAGACAAAATACTATTTTCCTTAAAACAATTTCTCCTAAAAAATATACCTCTTCAATTCAGGACGAATTTCAGTTCGTAAACGACATTTCACAATTTTGAATGTATGTATCATCCAATATTCAATTTAGTGTTGTCAAAATATGTTATTCGAATGAGAGGTTCGTACAAAAGTCATCCGTAGCTTCATACAAGATAATCAAAATTTAAGCTATACCATAGTCCCTTACGAAGTGTGTATGACCCTTCAGAGTCGATATCAATTCTAAAACTGATTGCACAACAACTCACATCAAATAAAATTAACGAATTCTCTTATCAAAGCTTCGCAAGCGCACACAGCTGGTTAACAAAAAAATCCATTTTAACGCCCTCATATGATATTCCAATACAAACTGTATACTTCAAGAGCCATTGAAAAACATCCACAGGACTTTCATGTAAACTGTTATGTAGTTCAATTTTTAATATTTTCGAATTTCCATTTTCAAACTAACAAGAAAGTATCTGCGAAATTTCCATATTTATTTCTATGCAAATCTTTGTGTACCGGATGTCATCGATTCGTTGTGTGACCGTGGTTTTCCATATTTTCCGCAGCAAACGTTTTATTACTGAAAAGTCGCTCAGGAGTGCCCCTAACTTAGAACAGGCTTGTCATTTACAAACGGTTCAATGTTGAACAAGGAGTCACTGATTTGAAACAATGTAGTGAAAACTGGGTTGAAAGAGTCTCAATTTTCAGAATCTACCCGACCATTCGGTAGCTATAATCGATCGTATTTATGAAAACATCATAACTATTGAAATCCATTTATACACAAAACTTAGGTGATTTTTACAAAAAATTTTAAGGAATTTCAATATCTAATAGATATATTATCTTTTATTTCAATTTTCCAAAACAGTTTCCATATTTATATTCCCTATTATGAGGTACACATTTTTTTTATTATAGTATAATTCCTCTCGTGAGTTCTTATCTGATCATAGTTCTGTTATTTTCAGTTTACTCGATATTGATTGTGCAGAATAGAAGTCATCTCCGAAATTATACGTTCAGATATACAAGTAGACAGAAAATCACTGCTCCATAGACTCTTTAGAAAATTTTAGTTATTAGAAATAATATTACATATTTTGCCCTCCTCATAATTGAGTATCGAAAATAAATATATTTTCAATGGTCTTATACAACAGTATATTTGGAAAAAATCAACTACGAAAAACCGTGCACAATTATCATTATTAATATTTTTCCCCAATATTGCGCTGATCGTGCCCTAACTCCAAAGCACCGATACATTCTGGGGGGCGCGCCAGAGTTATCAACCAATGATCACTCCCCACACAGAGGTCTGGGAGTGGTCATTGGTTGCGCACTATAAGTCTTCTGCATTTCTGAGGCTGAAATTTCTGCCTTAAAAGCCGGCATGTTCTTGAGATTCGAGAGAAGAGTCCACCAAAGACTCTAATAATCAAAAGAATCTTATTCAAAAAACACTAAAAAAACTACAGTTAGTAAAGGCACGCCCGAGGAAGCCATTGTATAGCAAAACACGTGTTGGGTGTTTGTAAAACTTTTCAGTAAAAATCTCACAATGAAGTTCATCAAGTATTGGTCGATTCCATCATTGATAATGACCATCTTGTTAGAGTGGTCGGGATAGAGTCTGTGGAGTTCGATGAGAAAAATCTCGATATTTTATTCGTGTCTTCTCTTCTTTTCGAACGATATTCGTCTCGTCAGGAGTTGAAAACTCCAGAACAAATATCGTCTTACTCTCATGGTTGAGTAGAACTTCATCAGACTCATCAGATTTTATGAGCTTGAGGGTGGGGAATGAATAGTTCCAATAAATTCGGCATTTCTCGTTCCCTTCAACGGATTCAGTATCCCTCGGAGCGTAGAGCAACACCGGTGCTTCGTTAACACCGTAAAAGTGCCGTAGGTGATAATAAATTACTCTTTGGGCCGCGTTATGTCGATTAATATAGGCTAAGACCGCATATGCTGGCATGCTGACAGAAAGTGCATTAGGATCTCAGGCGATACATTCGTGTACTCTTCCAACACCATTCATCATTATTATCATCAATCCTAATTTGCGCTGGTCAGGCCATGTCCCTAAATCTCCTATACATTCGGGAATGCGTGCCAGCACACACCTTGTATTAAGTGATTCTTGGATCCGAGAATCAAGTGCCCCAAGCAGATACAGTGAGCTAATATTGATTAGATTTTTTCCTTGTGACGCAAGCTGGCATGATCTTTACACTCGAGGTTGGAGATGACATTATTTCATCAAGGACCCCAATAATCAGAACAACTATCTTGACAGAGTGGTCTGGAGAAAGTTAATGGAGTTCGAAGAGAAAATTCCGATTATATATCTGTTTTCCTTCTCTTCTCGGACGATATTCGTCTCGCCGGGAGCTGAAAACTCCACCACGAATAGCGTCTTGCTTAATGGTAGAAAAGAACTACATCAGGCTCTTTAGCTTGTATGAGCCTAAGGGTGAGGGATGAATAGTTCCAAAAATTGGCACTTATTATTATTTTCGTTTAAAAAGGGGTGCTCATAAGACCCCAAACCTGAAGCGTGTCAGCGTCATTGACAAATGACCACTATCCACAACCGTGAAGAAAGCGATCATTGGTTTCGAAAATCGTGTGCTCCGACCAGACGTAGCGGACAAAGAATGATAGCCTTTCTGCATTTCTCTGACTGAGCTTTTTGCCAGTTTGGGGCAAGCCAATATTATCTTAACATCAAAGAGTTGTGAAAACATCATTCAATACTTCTATGATGAGAACAATAATTTTAACAGAGTGGTCTGGGTAGATTCTGCGAAGAATGAAACTCAAGATTCCATGTGGGCTTTTTGTCGAACGGGTTCGAACTAAGTGACACAAGTTTTGGTTCCTTAATTCATCGTTCACTGGGGCTGCTGCTTCAAAGAGGAATGTTTCGACCCCTGTTCTCCATGGTCACGGACCATGCAAAGGAAAGGATCCGAAGTCCCCATAACTTCACAGGTTTCAGCCGAAACTATTCCGTATGGAAGACTCTCCAATGATATTGAATGAATTTTCTTTATGGTCTTGACTGTATAGTTTTTCGGGCGATAATGAAACTACTGTTTGAATCTGTTCCGAATCAAGTATTTATTTTTTTATTGAAGCAAAACCGTATCAATCACAGAGCGTTATTGGCGGCGTACATTACAATATCATAGATATGAATTCATGAATTTCATATTTGATTAAATACACTGATTTTTTTGATAAATTGTATAGTTTTCTCAACATTGTTATTTAAAGTAAACTTTATGTTCTCACTGATGTTCAGTAGCTTTCGTTCTTCATGGTAGTAGGGACAAAGACATACGATGTGTTCCTCTGGCAGTGGTGTATTGCAGAGGTCACATGATTTGGGAATTTACTTCTTGAATTAATGTTCATGTGTAATTCTAGTTTGACCGATCCTCAAATGAGTTATGTTGACTTGATCTCTCCTGCTCAAGTTTGTCTTTATCATAATCATTGTTAATATCAATTTGTTCAATAACATCCACTTCTTTCTTGAAATCCAATTTATGCTTATAAATGCTAGTACTTCGTGTTGATATTGATGGATGAAAAAATTGTCAATGACCATATCAGTGTGGGTTTATTATAAATGTTTTTTATTGTCTAATGCAGAAAAGTCATTGAATGATATTCTTACATCTCCATGGAAAATATAACAGGAGGATGAAGAGAAATCTTGAAATCCAAGCACTCAATCAGTTGTCTATTCGTTTATGTGGAACATGATGTCACCGACATTTTTATACCAACAGAAAAAAATGTTCCACTAGCGGGTGTTTATTTTCCGTTGCAGATCATGCATGACAAATTCTGCTAACAAGAGAATTGGTGGGTGTCTTTTTATAAGACCTTTACAGGATGGATAAAGCGCAGTTCCTTGACGAAGTATAAAATTTGATCATTCCATTTCAAGTGAAGAGCTCCATTCTCAAATCATGCTTTGAGAAAAAATTTCTTCATTACTGAATAGCAAATAATGACTTTTTTTAAAATTCAATAGAAGAATCACGTTTTCGAATCTTTCAAGACATTTTATTGTAATTGAAATCGAACGAATTTTCACATTCATAAATTATTTTAGAGTTTTGTCCATTTTCTATAGAAAAAGATGATTCATATAGGTATATGAGACGGGCCCAAGAACGGTCCCTTGGTGTACTTTGCATAGGATTATGACGGATTCTCTAGTTTTTGTCGAATGTCTTCAATAAATTGTGAGAAGCAACATGCCGCTATTCAGATTGGCACAAATTGTACTTGTTACAGTATGAATTGCAGGATCTGTGAACGTGTGAAATCGATTGAATCTTATTATTTTCTTTCATTTCACTCGGCGATGTTATCAGGGAATTAAGTCTGTTATTTATGACATTTCAACACCCTTTCTTGTGTACTAGTACAACTGAATTTGAAGACTGTAGAAAAATGAAGTAATTGGAATGATTGATTTCAATATAGGATGAAGGAGCGCTTTTCGCTTTCATAACATCGTTATCTGGCGTACTTTTCCTTTTTAATTCACTTAGGGAGTTTATAACCTCAACTTTATTGTTTGGTTTATATGATTTCTGTTTTAAATGATATTTTTTTAATCAACCCACACGGGCTGATGAATAAATATGTAATTTTCATTATGTCACTGACACCAGTTACTGGATTTTGTTACGCAAAGTGTAATAAAATAACGATGAGTGAACTATCAGCAATTAATACCCCCTAATGAGGTACATTCTCATTTTGTTACACTTCTTGAATGTAATGCGATTGATTTTTCTAACCGTTATACTCTTGTTGGTTAAAATACATACCTCAAAATACAAAAGAGAAGGATAAAAAAGTTGACATGAAAAATGGAATGCATCCCGGCTTATCTATAATTTATACCGTACCGCTCCCTACTTACTTTCAGTTCTGGTATGTAAACTTCAAAAGTAATTGCAAACGTCCCCATTGAATAAATTTTCTCCAGAAACAAAGCTCGCGCTCCCACTGAACACAGAAATCGTTTATACAGTTTAATTGCTTAATTTATGCTAGAAAAACAGAAATTTCGGATGTTATTGTAGCGGTCACGTTTACTATTCTGTTTGTGAAATATCCCATTCAACTCATCCACCATTTCATTTCATGAATATGCAGCATTTTGATTACATTCGCGTCAATGGAAAAATTTTTTATCTATTCGCAAGTTTCGAAGCAAGTTTTAGTTATTTCACTCACGATGGTCGGATTCCTTGGAAACACAAACCCTTACAAAAATTTCGCAAAAAATGCTTCACCATGCCAAGCTGTGGGCTGCCTCAGGGAATTTCTAATTTTTATATTACGCTTTACCGTGATTTTACTCTGGCGAAAGTTTCATAGCAAAACGTCAGGAGGTACATGAAAAATTTCGTAGATTCACAATGAATGACGTGTAACTAATCACCATGAAGTTGATATGTGTGAAAATTCGTAAACCAGCTCTCGTTCCCATACAAAAACAAAAGTCGAAACTTGTGGATGCTAATGATTATTTATGTTTTACCTTTCGACGTGCAATTTTTAACACTGATCAGATGATAAAGTAAACACCCATCGTCCCAAAACAGAGATCGATGCCGTATTCGCAATAGCGGTTGGTTCAATGAGTACAACTAATCACTCTCACGATAATCGGTACTAATATATTTATATGGAAAAACGTTGTTGCATTGCTATATATAATTTAGATTCAAGATTTTATTTCATAGGCTTTCAATGGAACTCAGGTTGGAAATTCCACAGCTTGAGAACCTGCAGTATCGCCGTCACTTCAATAAAATGCCCTGCCCTGAATGCAAGTAAAATTTTGGCAATGGCTCTCCTCATTATTCTTTTTGATACCTTATTGTAATGCCTATTTAAACGACAAGAAAAATTATTTTATAATTGTAAAATTTTATTCTTTTCCCTGAAAGTATACGGTCTGGGCTTCTTACCCATATGTAAAAAAACCCTGCTAATGCATTTTTTATACTAGTAGTGGGTTTCTCCAAATACCCATTTATAATCTGTGAAAGGTGCAGGCCCAGCCAGACACTTGACTTCTCGTGCCACTTTTAATTTTGCACTGCCTTGATTCCGCCTACTACTTTCCTGACGGATTAATTTCCCTTGCCAAAATCAACCCACTTCGAAACTTTCACTTTTCTCACTCATCATACCTGAGGCCAAGCCTTTATTTGTGAAAGCTTAGAAAATTTTTGTATAGCAGTTTGTGAGCAGTTCTTGAGCAACCATTGTAGCGAACACTAGCTTTCAAATAAACTTAGAGTATGTCAATTGTTCGTATTTTCAATTAGGTACAACAAGTCTTATAAACTAATCGTGAGTCAAATAATGGTATAAAATACTTTTTCTTATTGAGCATCAATCACAAATTGTTATTAGCTGAATAATATTATTCTGCACAGTAGGTATACAATAATTTCAAAAACAATTTGAAAAATATCGAGTCAAGTAAATTATTTGTGATTTGTTTCTCTTTCAAGTATTGATTTCAGGTTTTCTGCAATGTTGTTCCATTGTGTCTCATGGATGTATAAAACACATTCGATCAGAAAATATTTGACAGAACCGATTTGGCGACATACATAGAAAAAAAATTTCCTGAAGGGTTTACTATTTTTTAAATCTTCATCTGATTCTCAGAAGGCAATGATAAAAATTGGCTTCTTATTTCGCCGACATCACTAACATTTTCACTTTAGTTCAGAATACAATAATATACTTGAAAAATATAATATAATACTACGTGGGCTGAAAAGTCTCGGGCTAAACACATAGATGGCGCTAGTCTTATTGCATTCACCGCTTTTTCAGTTGGTAGTAACCTTCAAAAAAAAGCTTTTACAACAAATGAATGTTTGGGTTACTTACTGTAACTGCAATGATGCACAGACTCTACATTGTCTAACTACAGTCGAGAAACGATTGAATTATGTTGAATTATAATACTTCACAAGCCAAAATTGTCGAAGCTAGTAAAGGGTAAAGTTCTGCCAGAACCGGATTGTTGATAACGAATTTTACAAAACTATGATGATAAAACTACCTAACAATCACGCTGGCGCTCATACATATAGCGAGCCTTTGCGTGTGTCTGGGAAATCTTAGGCCCCTTCGATTGGTCTGGCTGCTTATAAAAATTATTAAATTAGTTCCCTAGGTATCATATATAAAAGTCAGGACTGGGATTGTGAGTAAAGTTACATTATTTTTTGAAAGCTTTAAAGCGTCTGGTAAAAATCACCGCCGCCAAAATGCGTCTGACAGTATTAATTATTGATTTTTGATATTATTTCCTTAAACATACGTAAACATCACTGAGTAAGTACTATTTTTACCTATCTTCTATATGTAAATTTATTTTAATCAATTTCAAAAGCAATTCAACCACGCACGGGGTGAACTCTTCCAGGTGCAAAAATTTTTAGAAAAAGAAGGTCCTAGAGGGGCAACACCATTTTATTCACTTTCAAATCACAAAAACATGCATAGCATAAACAGAACTGATAATCGAATGAAGTTAGAATAGTTTTTTTGGATTAAGGTCTCTTGGTTTTATGGAAAAATGATGGTATA
>WOGR01011877.1:0-10402 GCA_015342045.1 Leptinotarsa lineolata | reverse complement strand
TTGAGTGAAGCAACTATTGTTAGTTTGAAGAAAATGGATGAAAAGCAATTATGTGTGTTATTGAAGGATTGCTTTTTGGCAAAAAATACCGTTGAAGCCAAGTCTTGGCTTGGTAAATATTATTCGAACTTTGCACCAGGAAAATCAACCGTTGAGAAGTGATTTGCTAAGTTTAAACGAGGTGGCAAGTTAATGGTATCAATATTTTGGGAAACGCATGGTATGATATTTATCAACTATCTTGAAAAGGAAAAAACCATAAACAACGACTATTACATAGCGTTATTGGACGCCAACAGTGCTTGTTTTTGTTTTATTCTACGCCAGATGTTCCGGTTTTATCTTTCATCGTAAGTCAGGAATTGTACAAACCGAAGTAATGCAAGAAAGTCTTTTAACATTTGTTGCACACTATACTTTTTCTAGGGTAAATTACTGCGTAATTCATACCACTGGAGAGTTAAATTTGCCAGTAACTTGTCGTATTAACAAATATTGTCTACAAATAGAGTGAATTATCAAAAAAAAATACTTCAGACTCAAAAACAAATGTATGGACAATATCATTCACTGCCCCGTGTATTTTGCGTAAAAAATGTGGAACCGAGTATTCAAAAAAGTAAAAGTTTCATTGACTGGAGAATGACTGCAGACGTAAGCCCGCTATGAGTCTCATCAGTGGTGCTAGGATGAACCACGAATGAATTGTTGGACTTCCTGCGTAGATCATCTTCCCTTATGAGGACACTTTCTCTTGCTCAAAGACCAAAAATAAAGCTCTGTTTTCAACTAGTTGACTCACAGTGAAAATTGCAGAGAAAAACAGAAATCAAATCTCGATCGGAGGTAGCATGACCAAGTTTCGCTTTGAGAGCCTGGTTCATCATTGATATAATAATAATGATATGGCCAGGAAGGCCACCAATACCTGAGGCCTTTGGTGAGTTGTGCCACCACTTACCCGATCAACTGGTGCAAAACCGGGCCGGCAGTCCAGGCGCACCCGGAAGGGAGAACACTATTCTCCCTCCGGTGCCGGCCGTGGGTCTTCAGGGCTAATCACCCGGTAGACCCAAAACTCGGTTCCCAATGATCGATGAAGGGGCCCCCACAATCGATCCCCTCGGAGGAGTCAGAGTCAAGGTGGTGGGGCCCCTAACGATGATTTGCCTACCGATGACAACACTGGCAATGACAACGGACGCTTTGAGTGGACGCATGAGCTAAGAGATAGCCTGATGCATTGTTATGAGAATTGTGAGCCCGCGCGAAGGGGATACATGGCGAGAATGCATGCTTTATGGTGTGAAACACATTCGGAGCATGTCGCCTTTTCCGCCCAAAATCTAAGGGATTACGTATCCTATCTTTGGCGGCAGGGCTATATAGCTCCTTCCCAGCCTGCTAACGAAGTGGTAGAAGTGACAGTTCTACCAACCGTTGGCATGGCTGGAGAGGAGACTCGTATCATGCCGCATCATGACATCATGCCGCCAATGGAGACTATCAGAACACGCAGGGCGCTCCACAGAATCAGGCCCCTGAAGCCACAAGAACCCTCCCGAATGTATCGGGGATTTGGGGGATAGGGCCTGACCACACTATGGTGAGAAAAAATGATACCGCCTTTATTAATTCATAAACAAAACAAAAACCCAAAAGAACTGATATATTCCAAATAGCACGGAAAATGTTTTTCCACTCAACCCTAATATTTGTTCCACTTAACTCCAACTTCATTGTAATATTTTCATAGAACGGTTCACTGAAAATATCACGACAAAGTGTTTCCTGAAAATAATGATTTCACATGACAAGAATTCCAAGAAAAAATGCTTCGGTTTAGCCAATCACAAATCTATTGCTCATTGATGAATGATGATATTCTGTACTGATAAAAATATAAAACCTAGGATTAGATTACCAATTGGATTGTATTGTTCAAAATTGTGAATACAAAGATTTAGTCACATCTCGTTGGACATATTGTATGTGGAAAATGTCCTAGACCCCAGAAAGTTTCGTCAAAATGTAATATATTCAAAGTTGGTGGAAATAAAGCATCAGAGGCTATGAATAATTCATAATCATTATCAAGAATTGTGAAAATTCAAGTCTGTTTGAAACATATATTAGGTTCGACTCACTCGACATTCCATAATAATGATAATAACATTTCCCTATTGAATTCTCTATTGAAAAAGAACAATATAGAAAAAACAAAAGAAATTTAAACTAATTCGTCTGAAGAAGAATGTATGAAATATTGATAACTACAGTTTATTACAAAAAATAATTTCAGATTATTTTGAATTTTATTGTGCTGACATTTTCCAAAAAATTGGTCAAATTATTATGTAATTCGAAACCGGTCCAATAAATCGATGTTTTCCAATTTCTGATCTAATCTTCAGAAACCTTTGATTTTTTAAATGCCTTGTAACATAATTATGTGGATAACGAGTGCCAGAAACTACTTTGGAGTTTCTAGCACTCGTAAGTATATTACCAACGTTTGGCTGACTTGTTACTTGTCAAATAAACGTTATTATTACCATTATTATTATATTATAATGTTTCGATTTGTTTTTTCGAGATGAATAATGTTTCTGTAAATATAACATGTCGCTGAAAAGTGCTTGCAGAATTTGTCACTGTTAGTGTTATCTACATTGAATTCAAAACAATTGTTCATATATCAGAAACGCCACCTTCTGAAAACGAGTTTGCTGCTGACTGAAATCTTGGAAAAACATCGAATGTCGTTGATAGGATTTCAGGTAATAGGACGACCATGAATAATTACAAAAAAGAGAAAGGTGAAAAGAGTAGAGATTATAATAAGCGGTAGAAATGCAAAAATAATTGTGATCGAATAGGAAAAACGCCTAAAAAGTTAAATGGAAGTGAGAGAGCAACGGATTCCAATTGCTTTATATTCTACAATAAAGTTTCACAATGTTCTCATAACTTTAATAATAAAAAATTAAGAGCATTTGAAAGAACTAACATCTGAAAGGTAACAGATTTTGAGAAAAAATTGTCCTGAAAACGAAAACCAAAATTGATAAATGTTATTGTAAAATGTTGACACATTTCAGAACAAAATTTTTGTCTGTCCAAAATTCATTTATCATTGAATATTTTGTGCACTTTTTTAACGCTAAAAAACAGACTAAGATTTCTTTTATACGCACCTATTCAAAATTTAATGAGAAACCAAAAATAATAATCATATTTCAAATCGAGCTGATGTAAAGTTCAATAACCGGGTTTATGTCTGAACATCACCTACATAATAACATTACATAAATATTAAAGAAACGTAAACCAACAAGTATCTAATAATAAATGACTCACCTGTAGGATGTCACTTTAAAACCACTTCAGCACCTTTCAGATCGATCACTCACTGACACACAATTCTGAGAATTTTGTTCAAAACGAACCGCAAAATATACCACTATAACCTAAAAATCACCACGTCAAAACAAAAACATAATTTAAAATAAAACACCCCCACCGTTTATTTATACTGCAATGTTGACCCTGCCATTTATTTAAAAACGTTCCGCCTTTCCTTATAATATTAACTAGGCAATTATTAGTGAAATGTCAAAAGCCTGAGGGCTAAATTAGGGTCTTACCCCCTCCCAACCACCGGCAACTCTCATGACATCGACGTTCTTTAGGTCGAAATTTACGATTTGAAAATGGCGAAAGTTTTAAACAAAATCGAGAGAAAAGTTATTTGTTTTTCGGAGGATCATACTAACACAGTTCTACTTCTTGTTTTTAACTATTGGTTGGGTTTGTTGTGGATGTGAGACTAGTGCGATGTTGCCAGAACGAACTTTGTAATTCATGCTTTTCAGAGGGTTGAACAACCCCGGCATGTAGGTTATTTGTAGTGTAGAAAATGGGGATGATGAATTATATAAAACTATTCTGTCTGTGTCTATTCGATTCTTCAATCTACAAACTAGAATTACTTCATAAGTAGTAAGACAATTGAAACTGAACAAACGTAATAATAATAGATTTAGCATAATAGAATTCTTCTAATATTTTAAGGAGTGATAATGGGTCTCACTGGTTAATGTTGAAGTGGAATATGCGAATGATAAGCACTATAAAAATTTCCCTAAGAAGCTTTAAGAGCGATGCTTGTGCCAAAGTGAAAATTACGTTGGCTTTACATCACTATACATTATATTTTGGTGAAGTCGTCTCGTGAACGTTATACCACAAGAATGCAACTTTTATAGCTTTTCCTTGAAGATGATAATAAATTTCACCGAAATATTGGAATAACTCGTGTTATAAGAGTACACTTCCGTTATGTTGATCACTATAACAGAATAGTGAAAAAAAATAAAGATGATCCAAATTAATTTATGCCTTATGTACCGCAGGTTCAATTGATACAGTAAGAGTTATTCCAAAACTGTACCTTTTTGGAAAAATTTCATTTGTTTGTAGGTAAATTGAACTACGTGAAATTGTGTGTCAAAAGAATCGAAATAAATTTTAATTTCATTCATTTTTCGTTAAAGTCGTTTGGTTAGAATAAGTTATCATTATTATTATTTTAATCAAATTGAAAGCGTTATATTTTTAGGAGTGATTAATTTTTGGGGAAAAAAGTTTTTGGCTTTCTACTACTCAATCTCAATACAAAAAACTTGTGGGAATCTATCAAAGAAAGGAAGGAAGCAATCAATATTAAAAGAAGTAACTCTATACATAGATGTGTAGATCATGCGAAGAAGTAACTTTCAGGCACAAACTGGAAGAAAAACCCCTCCTGAAACAACTACTTTCATATAAACATTGAATTACACGAAATAAAAATTCTTTCGAAACAAATACTTTTATATGAACACTAAATTATATAAAAAAAACACTTTTCTCCACTCAGTTTGTATTCCAAACATCCGTTATGGAACTAAATCCAATATCATTCACAGGATTCCTACACAATATACTAAATGAAAGGTAAAAATTTCACTTACATGTAACACTGTCATCCTCACTGATAGACATCGATGTCTCGCCCTGAAACACTTACCTTAGGGCTCTGCAGTGCCAATCTGGATAACATTATAAGAAAATACACACAATTCATCCATATTATTTTGTATTTTCAAACAGTATGGTCGTGATATAAAATGTATTACATAAAATTAATAATAGATTTGTGTATTCTAAAACACCTCATTTGTGTACCCTGTAATAGTAGAGATAACACTGATTTTTTAAGCTGATCAGTTTCGGGGAAATTTTTCTGAAAGCTGTACATATGTTAGATGAAATATAATTAAACATATATATTAATCCGCTAATAACACCCCGCGGTTGATGCGGCTATTTTTGAAGAAAAAAAAGTTTGCGGGAAACTGAAATGTTCATTTGCATTGCAGTTGTATGGGAATTTGTGATAATTTTTCGTTTGTATAATGGGTCTCTCTAAAAATCTCATAGTATTTATGTTTTAACCATTGACTAATGAATTATTCAATTCGGATTCTTTTTCTTTTATTAATTTGATTACATATGAATTTATGTCGGAAAATAGAGATTATTGAAAGTAATACCAAAAGACCTTAATATTTCATCGATAAATTTCCATTTTTAACGAAAACTATTCTCATGAGTTTACTAGCTTTTTGTGACTGGATTGGCAATCCTTACTGAAGTGACCTAAAAACCATGAACCTCAGATTTATCAATGAAAGGTTCGGTGTCTTAGAATATAAAACAATATTTTTCAACCGATATTCATGTGAAAAATACATCAGAAAAATTATAATTTTGGTAATATCTCATAAAAGTCGGAAATCCAGCTGAAAATGCATATTCAGCAATTGACATATGGTGGCAGTTCCAGAATGAAAATATTGACAGGAAAATTCAACAGAATTAGGTTATTGTAGATTTATCCCGATTTGGTGTCACTAACATAATGTACAATCACAGAAATGCAGTTCAAATTCTTACCATAAAGACACAATTTATGTGTATGAAGGGGGCCAACAATGTTTCGATGGAAAATTTTCTAAATGAATAATTTTTCAGTTATTAAGTGGATATTTAATAACAGACAGTAATATGGAAGATATGAAGGTAACAATCTCAATGTTTTTGATCAAATATCACATTCATACTTGCTTTATTCACATCCGTTTCTCCAGTTCAACGGAACTATTGTTTTTTTTTAATGAAAATTGTGGAATTTGTGCGGTGGTAGTGCGCCCGACTCACGATCGGAAGGTTGAGGGTTCGATCTCCGCCTCGACCAGATATTTTTCTCGAGAGAATTCCTCTGGTTGCAGCTGGGATGATTCTGCAACCGTGTTAGGAATCACACTTTAAAAGGTAAGACCTCGTTAGTCCATAGCTTCCACAAGTTTCTCAACTTCTGAAAGTTGTTGTTTGCATGGGGGCGACAGCTGATTGACAGAAAAACAAATTTTAAATAGACAGACAGACAGAAAAAGTGTTAATTGATCTAATATGCTTGCATATCAGTATGCTTCACAACATCAACTGCCTACAATACGTATCACAGATATCAAAGCGAATTGAAACATTCACGAAGTTTTGTTTTTAATTCAGTGCAGACTAATTTCAATCATTAAAAGGTTGATTGTTTTCATAGAATTCACTGAAATACTTCACAACAATTTTCAAATTTCTGAAAGTCCAGACAACGGAAATGAATAAATAACTTTATCGAATACTGAAATGGTATGAGAAAATAGAATTTACGTTTGAATGATGATCATGGTTTTTTGAGCTCATCACAGAAAAACTTAAAAAAACTTTGGATTAAGGTTTATCTCAAATTCAAAAATATATCGTTGAATGAATCATTTGAAACTGACAGTATCAATTTTAGATTGGATTTTCGCAGTAAAAAGTTATTTATCATAAAAAGTAGTGAAACTTACTACTTCAGTGATGTCATTTCAGGAATACCAGGCATTTTGGGTGATTTTATATTCTGAACATGAAATGTGCTGGAATAATTGGCATTTTTATTCGTGATAATAAATATAGACTTCATTTCCAATACGCGTTTCACTACAACAATAGTATCCTCATCTACATTAATTTACAATATACAAATTTTCGACCTCAATTGATCACCAACAGGTGTTATAAGAACAGGTAGCCAGCAAGTACAAGTCAGGTGAAAAGTATTGTTACTTACTACTAACTCTAGTGAAGTTTTCATGAAAATCTGTTGAAAAATGGTGAGGGATCAATTTCTCATTGGTAGTTCGATAGAAAATTTTCCCTTATTATCCCTATGTAGTAGTTTATGTTGAATTCGTGGTTATCTTTTAAAAGATGGCATGCATAGGTCAGGTTTAGTTATATTAATTCAATTAAAGAATGCAACCACGACTTTCACATAAACTACAACGTACTATATACAGAAAATAAATGACAAAAACTAAACCTGCTGTAATCCCTCGAAATTGATGAACTCAAAACAATCAGCACTCCAGACTTGAATTTTATATGTTAAACAAATAGTTACAATATTTTTTCATCAACCCAAAACTTCAGGTTTCTAACTTCAGAACTGACGAAATTCAATACAATTATCAAACCCCTATTTTTATCCCTTGGTGGTGGAAATTCTTGATTTCCTCTCCTGATACTTACTTAGGCTATACAAAGAACTTACCTGCATATTTGAATATTCAAGGTTCAGTAGCTTCGGCTGTACGTTAAGATAAGAGTGTCAGTCAATCAATGAAAAGATAAAACTTCGATAATCACCTTTTGAGACTTTCTTTAGGGGGACGACGAATCAATAATAGAAAACCCACTTCAAGACTTATTCGATTAAGTCAAGTCAGTGTGAATAGATAGGTTCATGAATATTATATTTTTTATAACCCGAATTAATAAAATATTTGATGCCAGGCTTTAGATCAAGATGAACTTCTTGTTTGATATAATCACCATAAGTTGATATTAGCATATGTTTTATTGACATTCTGAAACATAGATTTTGTAAACTATCAAAACGAATTCCTATCGTGAATAAGCCTATATACAGGGTATATCTTGACGAGTAAACGCAATCTATATATGGAAAACTTAAAGTAGGGCGATTCTCAAAATTGATGGGATAGGTGGAGAACTAATTAAGAATTCAAGTAAATAATTTTCGTTAATGTGACGTTTCCGGTTTCACAGGATATGACGTCATCTTTGTTATTTTCAACAGCACACTCTGTATTTTGAGTCATTTTTGAATTTTTTTCATGATTTAGATTCTAACTCATGTATCATATCCCATACCCAAAATAAACCAATTTGAGCAATTCGAGTTTTTTTAGAAAAAGTGACAGATGCAGCCTCTTCAACATAAATATGCACTGAGTGAATCGTGAATATTGAAGCTCGAAAGGATCACGCACTATTTTCACATCCACTGAGAAATCCACAGGGTGCGCAAAACTGTTGGTCCAATAAGTGAATGAGAAAAATAAAAAATATCAACTTTTTCAAATGGAAACCCACTTTATTTTTTTCAAGGTTCAACTCATAATTTTGGAAATATTTCGTCTTGGAAGTTAATTTCACGCGTGGATTTACGTTTTTACTCCCCAATTTTATTCGATATTTTATTGTTGCCTAGTTTTCATTAAATATCTCATGAAAGATAATCTTATATTCAAGACTAAAATCATGATTAGAATAAACAACAATTTCAAATTTAGTTTCAATGCTAAACAAGAACGTGTGACACTTTGGTTAATCGCATTTTTTATTGCAACAAATGTTCAAATACATTGCCTCCAACTTCTGAGCATTTTCACAAATTTTTCACAAATGATCCTCATCAAGATTTTTCAAAATATTTACGTATCGTTCACCTGGAAATAAAAATACCTGTAGGTCTGTTATGTATTTTTTACATGCTATGAATGCTTATTACATAGCTACCGGGATATCATTTTCCCGAGTGATGTGTTTAAATTTCTTTTAATTCGGTAGAACAATATATTTCGTTACTTTTAAACTCACCATTTAAATATTTGTTATTAAAGTGAAGCATCACTATGGCGTTATCTTCCACAGCTCAGTAGACATTGAAATTCCAACGGTCTTGAAATTGACGTTCCCGAACCGAATGCGGATTTGTATAGCTCCAATAGTGGGAATTCCGCTTGTTAATTATCTTATTGATATCTGATTGATATCTGATTGATAGATTTTGCTTTGTCGCTTCATATAATATTCCTCAAAATTGGTCGTTTTCTTGATTTGTCATAATGAAGAAGTCCGCAAAGTTAATTCTTCTCTCATAATCGGATAGCTTCAGACCATGGACTCTGAGAATACGGATGCCGTTTATGTTTTGCTAATATTCTCTGCATGGACATTTTATTCAATCTCAAATCTCGTGCCACATCTTTCAAAAATGCTTCTGGAAAAGTTGTGAAGTACCCCAGTACTGTATTTGCATTATCTACATTGTCCATCACCGTTTTATTTTTAGTAATTTACTTTTGAATGATCTAAAGTTCGTAAGATTGGAGATTAATCTTCTAATGATATCTGGAGATGGCTTCGGTTTTTCTGGATATCTTGTAGCATAATACCACATGTTCTTGTTAAAACCTTATTATATTTGCCATAAACCACCAATAAATTAAATAAATCGTGATTATTATAACCAACACGAGCCATATTGTACTTTTAGAGAGCACCATTTTTGTAATGGAATTGAACTTTAAAGGAAAAAAGGGGGTTCCCATTTGAAAAAGTTGAGATTTTTCATTTTTCTCATTCTCTTTTTGAACTTACATTTTTGCGCACCCTGTGGATTATTCAGTGGATGTGAAAATAGTGCGTTATCTGTTCAACCTCCAATATTCACGATTCATTCACTGCATATTTTTTAAATGTTAATTTACATAAAATAATGATGAAAAACTTTTAAAACAAACTTTTATTTAAGTGCTCTATAAAAATCAAAATAAAATTTCAAATCACATTACCCACATTCATTTATAACTTCACAGAATTGAAATTATAATAAAAGCTTGTCGCGATGCCTAGAAGAAATCTCTACATATTCAGTCAGATGAAATTTAAATTATGGAACATTCTGACAGATCAACTGGGTACTGCAATAAATTTCAAATCCGATAAATCCTATGTATACAATAAAGTTATTCAAGGTTAAAGTTCCACATTTTAGGCATTCACGGCACTTTTATTCAATTACAAACATTATGAGTTGCTTACAAGTTTAGTAGGTGCCTACCTAATAACAAAAATTCAATCACAAATTGAAATTATCTGTCAGAATGTTCCATAATTTAAATTTCATCTGACTGAATATGTAGAGATTTCTTCTAGGCATCGCGAC
>WOGR01011876.1:0-10403 GCA_015342045.1 Leptinotarsa lineolata | reverse complement strand
TGAATATCTTGAATCATCCCCAACAAAGGGAACTGAGTCAGCGTTATACAATCTCATAACGTTCATAGACGTGCATTTATTTCTTACTTCCGTGATTAGTATTCTCACAATATTTCAGTACACTACAAATATAATATAGATTTTTATGGAAAATCGCTGCTACAAAAATATTTTTAATTATTTGAAGAGCAACTCAATTGTATAATTGAACAGAATTTCTATATCACTTTTTAAAAAACCTGAACTCCGCCTATTATGCCAATAATTGCTTACTTGAGTTGGAAAAATATTTATTATGTAAAATGGAAAATAAAGTCTCTATTATTATTATTATTATTATTATATTCAACTTGAACTTGCTCTAAACGGTTCAATGTGTAATATTATTATGAATATTTAAAAAAATGTATCTCAACTCTGAGTATTCTAATTTGTAATTTTGATCATTGAGAATGATAATTGACCTTTTGAAAATTGACTATTGCTGTGCTTGTTGCTTATACAGACTTAATGTGAAAAACTATATCTTGATGCATCCAAATGTAAAGTAGGGTGTTATAGTAGGAAAATATCAATCATCGAGTAGATATCATTTCACTGTCACGTATTAACTCAATCAAAGATCTTGGTGTATATTTTGATCAAAATTTGTTTTTTTCTAACACATTAGAAAGTAAGCGCAGCATTGAGACTATTGAGAGAGAGAAAAACTATCCCAGGAAACTTCCTGGGATAGTTTTTCTGTATAAATTACTGCACAGCAATGTGGAAGCTTTGGAGGTTTTACCTCTTATGAATTTCTGTTTCTGTCATTTTAGAACTAGAAGTACAAAAACTTTTTACTGCCGGCTGGCCAGAACCAATTTTAACCGCAAGTCACCTATCTTTAGCATTTGCAATTATTTCAAATTTGTGTGATATCACTTTTGATTCCCTAAAATATATTGTAACTGCATCTTAGTTTTCCATGGAGAATTTTTTAATTTCCGGTAAAGTTTTTTTTTCATTTCATTTTGTTTTTGTTAATTTCCTCAAATTGTAACTTTGTAGTAGTTATAAGCACCTATAATACTTTTTTAGCATGCTAGTTAACCCTGTAACTGGTTTTTAACTGTTGGATAACGAAAGGTATTATTATTATTATTATTGCAAAAAAATAATATCCATCAAAGACATTTCGGTCAGGCCCTGTCTCCGAAGCCCCAACACATTTTACATCACATAAATTTTCCAGGAAACTTGATGATCTTGAACCTGTTTAATAATGTATTTTTGTGAAGAATATTCGTTAGGCCTTGTTTTTTTTAATATTTTGCAACTTGAATAATCTGAATACAAATTTTAGATTATGAGAAAGAACTTAAAATTATTTTTGATGATTTGGGGTTTACTTTGATACACTTTCTCATTACTCTTTTCCAGCATAAGGATAACTTGCTTTGCAATAATTATTGGCATTGAAATATGTTTGCAGTTGAAAAAAGAAGGCACTGGGAAATTAAAAAACAAATTTAAAAAAATAAATATATTTACATTAATACATTATATACATAATTCATAATGATTCAGTCTTTTCATTCAAGGTATAAAAAGGAAACTTTTGTACTTTGGAAAATATTAATCAACTTCTTCAATTGTTGGTCCAGATCGTCCACTTCCGAATCCGCCAGCCTGCTGTCCACAACTTCCTGGCATTCCATTGGACGCATTTCCTCCATACTGGTTGTTTTGTTGGCCCCCACCATAAAGTTTAGCCATAATAGGGCTGCACATCGATGTTAACTGCTTCTGCTTGTCCTCGTATTCTTCTTTCTCTGCCAAAGAGTTGCTATCCAGCCATTTCAAGCAACTTTCACATTCCCTTTCAATAGTAGACTTGTCTTCCGAAGACAATTTGTCTCCACAATCCTGTACAGCTTGTTTCAGTTGGAAGACGTAACCCTCCAACTGGTTTCTAGCAGCAAGTCTCTGTCGTTGGCGTTCATCTTCCTCCTTATATTTCTCAGCTTCGGCCAACATTCTATCAATGTCTTTCTGCGACAGCCGACCCTTATCATTTTTGATGACTATATTGCGGGAGTTGCCCGAACTGGTGTCTTTGGCAGATACGTTTAGGATTCCATTGACGTCCAGATCGAAAGTTACCTCGATTTTTGGAACCCCTCGAGGTGCCGGTGGAATTCCAGTCAAATCGAAGGTTCCAAGAAGATTGTTGTCTTTCGTCATGGCTCTCTCACCTTCAAATACTTGGATTGTTACTGCCGGTTGATTGTCTGCATAGGTGGTGAAAGTCTGTGACTGCTTGCATGGAATCCTGGCGTTGCGTTCAATGATTTTCGTCATAACTCCTCCCGCTGTCTCAATGCCAAGGGATAGGGGAGTGACATCCACAAGCAAGACATCCTGGATTTTCGAGTCTGTTTCGCCGCTAAGAACAGCTGCTTGGACTGCGGCCCCGTAAGCTACAGCTTCGTCAGGATTAATAGACAGATTTAATGACTTGCCATTGAAGTAGTTCTGTAGAAGTTGTTGAATCTTCGGTATTCTGGTAGATCCTCCCACAAGGACTACATCATGAATCTGTCCCTTGTCCATTTTGGCGTCGTTTAAGGCTTTCTCAACTGGCTGCAGCGTCCCTCTGAACAGATCGGAACAGAGTTCTTCAAACCTGGCTCTGCTAAGCTTGGTGTAGAAATCAATGCCTTCAAAAAGAGCATCAATTTCGATAGATGCTTCTGTACTCGACGAGAGTGTACGTTTGGCTCTCTCGGCTGCTGTCCTCAACCTGCGCAGAGACCTAGGATTGCTTCGGAGATCCTTTCTGTATTTTCTCTTGAACTCATCTGCTAGATGATTCACTAGGCGATTATCGAAGTCTTCTCCTCCAAGATGTGTGTCTCCTGCTGTAGCCCTCACTTCGAATAGAGATCCTTCATCGATGGTCAATATAGAAACATCAAAAGTGCCACCACCCAAGTCGAAGATGAGCACATTTCTTTCACCCTTCAAATTCTTGTCGAGTCCGTACGCTAGAGCGGCTGCTGTTGGTTCGTTTATAATCCTCAAAACGTTTAAGCCAGCAATAGAACCTGCATCCTTCGTGGCTTGCCTCTGGGAGTCGTTGAAGTAAGCTGGCACTGTTATAACGGCATCTCTGATGGAAGTTCCCAAATACGCCTCTGCAGTTTCCTTCATTTTGGTTAACACCATGGAACTGATTTCTTCTGGAGAGAAAGTTTTCCTCTCTCCCTTGTGTTCCACTTGGATTTTCGGCTTTCCACAGTCACTCACTACTTTGAAAGGCCAGTGTTTGATGTCCTGTTGAATTTTTGGGTCGTCGAATTTACGGCCTATCAAACGTTTGGCATCGAAGACGGTGTTGCTCGGGTTCATCGCCACCTGGTTTTTGGCAGCGTCTCCGAGGAGGCGCTCCGTGTCTGTGAAGGCAACATAGCTGGGTGTCGTTCTGTTACCTTGGTCGTTGGCGATGATCTCCACTTTTCCATGCTGCCACACTCCTACACAGGAGTATGTCGTTCCCAAGTCGATACCAACTGCTGGAGCTTTAACCATTTTTACTTCACTCGTTAAACTTTTCACTGAATATTACTTCGAACTGTATATCACTTGAATTAGTCACTTGACAGTAAAGTTATCGCTTGTACTACTTCGCACTTGCTTCTTTCTCGATCGCTTTATTTGAATTCACTGAAGTCCCGCTCATTCCGCCTGCTTATATATGAATAGCAAAATCAACCCGAACTTTCTCGAAACATCTCCGATCGATATGGAACATTCCTTCCCTTCTTGTCTGTACACGTTTCTAGAGCTGCTAATCTCGAAACTTCTGTTGGGTGTTTCTCAACTGCACAGAGGATCTTTGAAAACATTGTTGATCGTTTTTCTCAAATTAGTTTTCTCTAATTCGTCCAATAAATAACGCATCTAAATTATTTCTTATGCTTTTTTTTCAATGTTTCACCTTCCATAACCTTAAAAATTATTATAATAAGGTCACTGAAGAATTCTGAAAGTTACCACAAAATAAAAGTTCAGTTAGCTTGTTTTTATAATACCTTGAAAAAGTAAGGTACTATGATGGTAGTATACACTTTTTCATTTCCTTTCAAAAGACTTGTCTATAAGTAATACATATTCGTTTGTTGTACTTGCTGCACTTTCTAAAGGCCATGTCGAGTAATCATTTAAATTTTCAATCTTTTTTGAATCTTTTCCAAAAATATTTGTTTCCTAAAGTGTATTTTTGAGGTGTATTTTTGAGAGTATTCTGGTGATACGTGAACATCCTAAGAGTCCGGAATTTTCATTTCTAGATTTTATAAACTAAATATCTTATGATTTTTGTTTTAATTTTTAAATGCGTGTAGTAATGAAATAACCAGAAATGCTCTTCCATGTTCTCATTTCTCCAATAATGCATATGTTGATATTATAGACTGTTTTCAATTTAAAATGGGCCTTTACCAAAACACAAGGTTAAAAAAGAATATTAATAATATGTTGCATTGAGAATTATTGTGAATACGTTATTATTATTATCAATCATACTATAAAGTATGTATTCGTATTTTCATGATAAACATCCAACGAAGGACCTGTATAAACCACTACAGGAAACAATTTTGGTGTAAAATGAATCTAAAAATAATTCTCACACCTGAACAAAAACTCTGTAACTCGAAACTTGTTTCGCTAATCAAGTTAGCGTCATCAGAAGAACTTTTAATCGTCTCTTAATGATGCTAACTTGAAGAATATTGTCAATAAATTATATAACTTGAAATTTGAGATAGCAAATCCCCACTAGTCTATTTGAAGTGATATTTCTATTTACTCGGTAGAAACCATTTTTCTCAGATTATTTGTAATCTAAGAAAGCTAGGACGTTATTGACAACCGTCTATTCAGTTGTGAAGTGTACAAGTAACACAAAACTGCAGTTATAATTGCGGAAATAAAAGTTGCCGCAACTAATTACACGCAATAAAAGTTGCGAACTGTAAGTGAGACGGCTCTTTGAATCAAAGAATTATCAAAATTCAATCATTTGTTTCATTCATAGAGTTGAATCATAAACATTCAGTTATGCGTAACAATCGAATATTTCAACGATTTCGGATTCTCTGAAGAAATCTTTAGTGCAGTTGGGCCGTACCCTGAATGACTTCATTTGACAGTTTTCTAGCCTGTTCTAGAAAATGTTTATTTTTATTATAGAGAAGTTCAACGATCCAAAATGGAATATAGATGTCAAGAAAATTTGAACGGGATGCTTGAAAATGTATGTAAAAAAACTGGTTAGCAGTTCTGATATTTGTTTATCTTCAGTATTTTTTATATCGCCAATAATTACTCGAAGGACCAAAGTAAATTGAAGAGGAATCCAAACAATTGTGTGTATTCACTTGCTAGTAATTACAACAAACTATATTTTTTCAATAACTCAAACTAATCTAAACTGTCGAGAAAGTTTGAGAATGAAACGAATCGAAGGAAAACACTGCAAGGACATTTGATTTTTTTGTGGGAAGGAAAGTAGATACATGTGCGCTGTTACCCACGACATTTTCAGTAATTCTGTTTGTGCTGTTCTGAAAAGGCAGATTTTGGCCTCCGAAACATATCTGTACAATTAGCTCTTTTTTGATATGCAGAATTATTAAATACAGGTTACTGAAAAGTTCTCCATCACAATTTTCTTTTTCAAATTGAAGAAGGTGAAAATCCCCAGAAAGGTCGATAAAAGTTATAATACAGTTCTAAGTTTTATCTATGCAGACCTATATACGGTTTTGGTGATTTCAAAATATCCCCAAATAATTCTTGGGATTCAAGGTTTTTTTATCAGCTTTGAAACTTTCGGTATTATCATCTGTTGCATTAATGTTTTGTTCCATTTTCAGATGCTCTGGGAACTTCATCCATATCGAACATGGCTGCAGGAAAGGATAAGGAACTTCCAAGTTTTTGGGTCCCTTCCAAAACTCCTAGTGCAGAGAAATCAAGCATAGAGAAACCTGTAAGTGTCGAGATTTCCAATATTTTATTCCTAATTTCCAAAATCAAACTCAGAAATATCTTTACCGCAATCAACTGTAGGAATTTACTCATAAATTTTATATTATTTTAAGGACCCGATAGTTTACTGTCCCATATCTCAGAAGCCTCTCAAAGCCAAGGATTTAATTGATGTCAAATTTACCCTCGTGAACGATCCCGATGACAAGAAATCCATACACACGAGAGAAAATAGGTACATGTGTGCTGTCACCCACGACATTTTAAGCAATTCTGTTCCCTGCGCTGTTCTGAAACCAACGTAAGTAAGAGTTACAAGAAAAAAAGGGCGTTTGAAATTGAAAACGTTCAAACTCGAAATTTTGACTTATAACTCACAATTACGACTTATAACTCGCAATCACGACTTATAACTCGCAATTAGGACTTTTAGCAAGAAATTACGACTTATAATCTCGAAATTACGACTTTTAACAAGAAATTACGACTTATAACAAGAAATTCCAACATTTAACAAGAAATTCCGACTTATAACAAAAAATTCCGACTTTTAACTTGAAATTACTATTTTTAATTTGAAATTACGACTTGAAACACGAAATTTCGACTTTGAACTACAAATTACGAGACTGAAGTCGGAATTTCAAGTTTAAAGTCATAATTTCGACTTGAAAAGAAGTCGTAATTTTGAGTTGAACAATCTTAATTTCGAGTTTGAAGTCGTAATTTCGAAATTGCGAGATTATAGTCGAAATGACGACTTGAATCTTGTAATTACGACTCAAAACACGAAATTTCGACTTTTTAACTCGAAACTTCGAGTTAAAAAGGTCGAAATTATAACTTAAAACTCGAAATTTTGACTTATAACTCAAAATTACGACTTTTAACTCGAAATTACCACTTTAAACGAGAAATTACGACTTTTAACAGAAATATCGACTTTAAACTTGAAATTTCGACCTTTTAACTCGAAATTACGACTTTAAACACGAAATTACGACTTTGAAGTCGAAATTACAAGATTAAAGTCGAAATTTCGAGTTTGAATTCGTAATTTCGAGTTAAAAAGTGGTAATTTCGAAATAAAAAGTTGAAATTTCGAGTTAAAATTGTAATTACGAGATTGAAGCCTTAATTTCGAGTTTCAAGGTCGTAATTTCCAAAAAACAAGTAAAAATATGTGTTCTTTGATTTATAAGTTTTGAAAATGGATGACTGTTTCAAAATTCTGGAATGAAGATGATTTAAGTTATTGAAAACTGACTGTTGTTGTTGTTGTTGTCTCAAGTTTGATAAGCTTCCAAGATTGCATGATAAAAATATTTGAACTACACCTTTATGAATTGATATTGTGGTGCTCTCCAAGGTTCTCTTTTTGGACCTCTGCACCTGAGTCAAATAGGGTATTTGTACAATTAAAGATAAAACTCCAGTGAGGAATTGGTCAGGAGTATATATAAGTTGACTTGCGGTCCTTGTCTTACAGTTTATATTGGTCAAACGGAAACAACTTTCGCCAAATGAATAAAAGAGCATGTATTTGTATTTTGAGTAGAATCTCTGGAATAACGGAACACTTCCAGAGCTTTGGAACTATATCAGTACATATATAAGGCTGGTTGTGATCTTCAAATCTTGTTTTATTTAAGAATGACTGGTTATCAAAAATTTTGAACGTTTGTTGAGTCTAGTTTTTTCAAAATATTTTGTGTTCACCATAACCTAATTATTGACAAAAAACTATTTGTTTTAAGTTCAAAACTGAATATTTTTCTCTGAATTTACCCGAGAGAGAGAGCAATAAAAATTTCGTTTTAAAATTCACTATATGTGAGTTTACGTCAAGTGACTATGTTAGCTCAAGAAGAATACTGTCGAATCCCTATGAAATTTGAATTATTCCAATTCTTTGCTGCCCCACATAAGGTAACTCTATTATTTCCATTATTTCAAGAATTTTTTGTTATATGGAAAATGACTTCATTGATGCCTGTTTTGTTCATTGAAACTCTGTATTTTTACTAACGACCTATCGAACTCAACTTTCAGAGGTGACGTTGTTACTATGGAATGTGTCAGGAAGATTATCAAAAAAGATTACATCCATCCACTGACGAATAAAAAAATATCCAAAAAAGACATCATCATAATGCAGAGGGTAAGTGCAACATTACGGTGTTTTCCATATAGTTACATAACCGAATTCATTCGGAAGCATTTTCCATGTTGGTACACCAGAAATGTAATACTGTTCCCGACGCGCCTTTCACCAACAAAATTGGCGTCTTCAGGAGATGAAAAAAACTCGTCAAGTTGGCGTCACCTCCTGAAGATGCTAACTTGGTTGGTGAAACTCGCGTCGAGAGAAGTATTTCATTTCTAGTGATTGGGAAACGTGCTTGTTTTGGATGAACTCAACACTATACTTTAATCACACTGTAATTTTAACTGCCTTGCAGCTAGTTGCTGTATAGGTATGTGATTTTGAAATATATTGTTGTACATGTATATATAGGTTATACATAGGATAATCTAAAGTTCTGGTGGAACTACCTTCGACTTTGAAGCTATTTTCAAGACGGTATGACTACACTAAGATCTCAATCTGCCCACTACTTGGGTAGTGACACGCTTTAAGGGTTTTGTGACTCGACGTATGGGTCTCAGTCTGCCTACTCTCCAGGTCTCATCACTGCCCAATCTGCTTACTCCCAAATGTCAGTCGACACTTGGGAGTAGGCATTTTACTGATAGTGATGCTTTATTCTTAATAAATATTACATGCTTTTAACTCGAAATTTAGACTTTTGCCTCGAAATTTTGACTTTTAACTCGAAATTTTGACTTTTAACTCAAAATTTTGACTTTTAACTCGAAATTATGACTTAACACTAACTATACATACTTTAATCACACTTCATATTTCAATTTTTCTTTCTGATATTTTCAGTTCATCCACACTCTAATTTTAACTGTCTTGCATCTAGTTGCTGTATAGGTATGTGGTTTTGAATTATATTATGTTATACATGTATAATTATATATAAGATAATCTGAAGTTCGGTTGAAACCTCCTTTGACTTTGAAGTCATTTTGAAGGTGGTATGACTACACTGAGGTCTCAATAATAATCGTCTTTATTTCCACATTTAAAAAAAATACGATAAATATTAGAAATCAAGGTTTGCATATGGAAATAAAGGGCGAAGTTTATTTTCTGTTGTGTAAACACGACAGAAAATATTATTCCACTCAACCCCTACTACTCGGGTAGTGATACGTTTTAAGGGTTTTGTGACTCGACGTACGGGTCTCAGTCTGCCTACTCTCCAGGTCTCATCACTGTCCAATCTGCTTACTCCCAGATGTCAGTTGACGCTTGGGAGTAGGCAGATTACTGATAGTGATGCTTTATTCTTAATTAATATTACATGGTTATGCTAGAGAATTATACATCTGGGCTCTTGCAACTATATCATATTTCCTGATATCCATTCAGTTGATACACATGGGTTGCGTTTCAAGATATATTTATTTTTTTCGCACTGAAATTTCGTATTGAGAACTTTGCGTCAGTTGACGTTTGGGAGTGGGCAGATTGAGACGTTTGTGGATACCAGTGGTGAGACCTGGAAAGTAGGCAGATTGAGAACCAGGCGTCAAGTCACAAAACCCTTAAAGCTAGTAAAAGCTAACAATTGCTATTATATCATATCTCATTGTACTATAGAGTTCCTAAAGAAAAGTCTATAAAGTCTGGGAATCTCAAGTGTATATAATTTCTTAGGGTTGTAGTCAATGAAGTTTTATTTTTAGAAAACTCTTTGTTTATGTCAAGCTTTCGGCACCGTTCAATGCTTTAGGACAACTTGAATGTTACTCACCCGATACACAAAAGATACATTGTATATCAAACTGTCAACTGGCTGAAAATATTCTACAGATTTTTTTTTCAGGGAGGAACAGGGTACGCACATACGAATGACAAGTTGAGCGGGAAACAAGCTAGACCTGCACTTCAGGCTTGAAAACTCCAGACTATTCCTACTTGCAATTTGTTCTGAAATATTTAAAATTTGTTGAATAAAAAACTCCTTCAATTGTATGGTTTTAGTCTTCCACTAATCTAATTTATTGCAGAAAAAATGTATTCATCGAAGTTTTGAGTCATGAAAAAGTAACATTCCTTGATAAGTTGAATCACATCTTCAACCATTCAGCAGATAAGTATGGAAACTGTATAATTTGTCATGAATATTGTTCCGTTCCTCCTTTTCCCTTCACTATCTACTGGTGATCACTCTATGAAATCAAACACTCTCACTTATTTCCCACGTCCACTCTCGCTTGCTATTCTATAA
>WOGR01011875.1:0-10403 GCA_015342045.1 Leptinotarsa lineolata | reverse complement strand
TCAAACCATTATAAAATCAATAGATGATGCTGATAAACATGCAATCAGGAGGATGCATGAGTACTTTTTCAGAAATGAAATACTCACGATAGACAAAGTACTCACAGAAATAAATGAATATGTTTTATTGCCAAGTTTTAAGCGGTCAACATTCCATATAGTATTGAAACATTTGAATTTTATATGGAAAAAACGAGGGCGCAATAGTTTATTATTGGATAGAGAGGAAATTGTGTTATGGAGGAGAGAGTATTTGACCAAAATTAAATATTATAGATTATAGGTATGGTTATATACTTTTTTAGTTGGTCATATACAAAAAGTCAAATATTTTCGAAACATAATATTAGTTTACATTTAAATTAAGCAAGGTTATAAAAATGCAATTTCGTCTATAGTTAGAAGCTTAATTCAAATTCTGTCCATGAAGTCCAAATATATACTGCCATGCCATCACTATTGCCATAGATCACTCTAAACATTAAAGATCGGACGAACGAATATACACCCTAGCGAAAGTGTTTATAAGCAATAATCGGTGATGTGTATTATGACAGTATTAAAAGTGATGATGTAATTCACTACTTATGTTCAGTTTGTTTTCAAATGATCGCTGCGTCCTATTAATAATAATTCACGATCGTGGTCAGTATAACTAACGAATGAAATTTAGCCATGTACGGTTGGATTGAACCAGTGTATCTTTAATTTATTCAATTGAAATCAATTATTGTTTACCATTAGCAATGAGCGCATTTTTTTGGACAAATAATTATCTTAATGCGCATTATACTGGGTCGTAAATTTTCTAGACTCTGTGTATAAGAATAATGTCGAGTGAATAAATGAAAAATGATAAGAAAATATTTTCAATGATATGAAACATTTTTATTTATAATTATTTGAAAAAATCTGTTTTTTAAATTTCTATATTTACTATTATTTAATTAATTAACAAATGCTCCTACGTCTTTGACCATTGACATTTTTTTAATCGATATTCTCTTGAAAATCGTTATTATATTATATTTATATTTATATTTATTTTTCAATAAAACTGTTTCTTAATTTCTATATTTACCATTAATTAATTAATAAATGCTCCTGCGTCTTTGAGCAATGAAATGTTTTCTTAGGCGATTTTTTCTTAAAAATCGTTTTTGAAAAAATGTATGATATCATAAACAATGTATTTGTTTATAATATTTTTTTAAACATTGAGGGCGAAAAAATGAAAAAAAAATTCATGCAGCGCTCTATGTTTAGAATACTCATATGGAACAATTGAAATATTTCGATTTTTTTTGGTTGTTCAATTTGGTTTTTCATTATTTTCATGTATCAAATTGTTTAGAAAAATGGTTGAAATTGAAATATTCTGATTTGTTCAACAGAATCTTTTCTGAAGTCTTTCAATAGTAGACTCAAGAAAACATCAAAGATCTTTTATTTATAAAATCTCAAGATTTTTATGCAGATGTTCGAATTGTAAAAACAATACTTTACTAAAATATAACTAAAGGGCAACTGAATGTATCCATTCTTTAATATTTATATTCTATGAGTGAAAGCTATATATTTTTTGGAAAAGAAAGCCAATCGAGCAGCTCGCTCAGGACTGTCACTTCCCGCTTTCAACCTCATTTTCACACTAATGTGAACTAATGAATGGTGCCAAAATAAGCTCTTTTCACAAACACCAGAACTGCAATACTCTCGACGGGCATTTCACTAACCAAGTTAACGTCTTCAGAAGATGAAGTTGTTTGGAAAAAGTGGTTGTTTTGGATTTATTCTACGCCAGGGGATACAGTTTTACCTTCTATTAATGAATGATGGTAGAATTCCGGAAGAGTTTTAGGACTTTTCTGTAGGAAATTTCCACCTTTTCAAAGATCTTTTTCATACATTGGATATTGCAATACTTCTCGAAATATTCGCAGAAAACGAACTGGGATTTTAATTTCCTACTCGTTTGTTTATAACTTTTGCAATATTTTTGTGTGGACCTTTGAATGTTTTCAAAAGTTTGCAGATGCCATTCCAAATCGAATGACTCGTTAACCTTGATTTTTGGTGAAAGTGTAAAAGGAAAATCGCTGAAAAGGATCTTGTTACTTACACTATGGTTATTATTTCCTAAAATAAAAATATGTTGCAAATACTTAAAGATAACAATAACGAAGTTCATTCTGAAACCATTCTGAGCTAGGCGACCAGAGTTTGACAGCGATGTTTGATAAAACGCTTCTTCCCAACAGCGATCATACGTGATTCTCAGGGCCTTGTTATGCATCATTCTCACATCATTCTATCAAATTGAACCAATGGAATTGAATATTTAAATATGATTGTGACTAAATAACAAAACTTTGCATAAATGCGTCTAAAGAAATTCACAGGTCCATTTTTTTATACTCAAAGTTTGTTAGTTTTGAGCAATATCAATCGAGTAATCAGCAATAGATGAAACCACTACTACTACTACCACTAGTATTGCTGGATAACCAAGTTTTCGTTCAAAATGGTTATTTATCGATAGTTTGTCCGAAAAATTAGTAGGTACTTTAAAAAACTTCAAATGTAAAAGTTGAGCTAGTTTTTGTTTGAAGTATTCATTTTTCTATTAGTTATATGTCTAACTTTCTGATAGAACTATATTTTGTTTCATTTTATTTCTTGTGTATATATTCGTTTTCGATATTATATATGCGTTGATTGAAAAATCCAGCATCACAAGAAATGATCATATCTTGAAATCGGCAATACTATATTATAAATATTGGATATATAGCTCTATACAGAAATCAATTAATTTTCAAACCAATCACTTTGCAACCTCGATTATACTATTAATCATTGAAGTGGTTGAGTTGCTGGGAAAGTAAGAAAGATATAGAACACCTTTGTACTGAAAATTGTGCTTTGAAAATAATCTACCTTGGCATTTTTGATTAGTCAAGTATATTAATTGTTTTGAATTGGAAAATTGGAATCATATTATCTAAATATTCGGATTCAAACAGAACAAAAAAAAAGTAATTTTGAGTACATATCAAAATTATGTTCCTATTGTTCACTTTCGAAAAATCGAATCGTGTAACATCTCCTATTCGTATCAAATAATTTCGTAAAACTACAGCATTTTTTGTTGCTTGTCATGAAAGAAATGGAATTTGGATTATAAAGGCCCTTCGTGACTCGAACCGGTAATACAATTCGATATGCATAAAGATAAATTAAGAGTTGTTTATGGAAATGGGCACCTTTTGTAATGAAACAATGCCAAGAAAATGTTATCAATTATCTACAATATTCGAGCTTTAAATTATACCACTTCGAAGTCTCTCAAACAATGAGCTGCAAGAAACAATCGCCGCGCCGTAGATAATTGTACAGTTCAAACGAACTGTGCAATGTAAAGTTAGTTATAAGATTCATAAAAGCTTTGTTAAAATCAATTTTTTCAAATATAAAATTTTTATATTTATATAATATTTTCAGCGAAAACATGCTTTCATCTCTCTAAATGCAATATAATGGCAATCGGGTGTCATTATTGGATAGTTGGCTCGCTGATTATTGTGGAGAAAACTCGTCATATCGGTTTTTCTTTAAGATTTATTGTTAGTGTATTCAATTTAAACATTTATGTGCAATTCTACAAACTTTTATTTCATACAAACATTCGTTATGGAATTGAAACACGAGTGTGAAGTTATCCACAAAGTATACTGAGGAAAAAATATCGAATTATTATTTTTTTCTTTGTACAGCTTCCATCATTCTATAAAATATGCCTATTGATTGGCTTAGTGAAATAAGTGAAATTTAGGTACTAGTTTTCTAAGTCGCCTGAAGGGGTAAAAATAGAGTGGAAATATTTTGGAAATTCGCATCATGAAAAACTGACTTTGTACACCTAAGAAATGGAGATATTATTCGTGTTCTTCAACTGGAAATATTTAACTTCACCTCCGAGTTTTGCATGCCGTTCAAGAGAGTGAACATTTTCGTCTCATTCTATTTCGGTATGGAATATGGAAAGCAATATTATGTCATTTCATTTAAAATGATCTAATCTAATAATACCCATTAGATATATGGGACATTAAAGTTTTAATGCCCCATATTTCTAATGGGTATCCTGTATATTAGTAGATTTTATAATAGTCCAATGATTTGATATCTGAAACTTTTACACGAAACATTTTTTTGATAAATTCACTCCTTCATCTCAAATGGAAGTTCGATGTTTATTTATGTTTGTTTATTGGATTTATATCATATTGTATGAATATTTGTGTATTGGTATATTTAAATAGTTGATAGGTTACGCCATATCAAGTTATAAATAGTTTAGCCAGAAGTAAAAAAAGCAGAGTCGTTATCAAAAACTGCTCAATATTTTGGGAAAACGTACATTTTTTCAGGTGTAACTCCATCATTTTCATTCAAGAGCAAGGGTAGAAATGACCCCCAAATATTTAAATGGCCTTAGGGTGGAGTGAGGTATCACTGAATTTGAATTTAAATTATTTTCTATAGAAGTCTTTGATATTTTTAAAATCCGCTTGATAGTTTTGTAAAAATACAATTTGGAATTCAAATTAAGTTAAACTGTTCTCGTGTGATATCCGTCCAATAATAGATTGTGTTCGAAATCTAGTATTCCAAAGCAAATATTTTTCTGTAATTTTCTAGTTAAGAAGTTCTTAACTTCAATTTATTTTTTGTGTTTCATTTTATACAGACAAAAGTTTTTCTGAAATATTGTAGGACTTTTTTATAATTCCTCTGTTTGTATCGACCTCTGTTTTATTTTATTATTTCTATTTATAACTACTTTTTCGGAGACATCAATATGTTCCACTTTCCACGATTGTACTCGAAGATAAGTAAGAGCACTAAAAAAAATGTTTTCTATGAAAATCTTTTGTTGTTTCAGGTATGTCCGGCGTTAGTTTGACCGGAGGTGGTGGGCCCACCGTCATTGGCTCTACAAATCCGGGGGCTGTGGAACTCAGCGACACGAGCGGTAGGGCCCTCAAATTGCAGACAGACACCCCACACCTGGTCAGCATGGGCGGAGATCGACTCAGCACATCTGTTACTCTACATCCTATACCACAAGGTAAAATCAGCGATCATAAAAATTGTTATTAATTACGAATCTCATTTTCAATTTGTTTAACCCACTGTAAAAAGCAAACATCTTATGGACAAAGTTCGACAAATAGCTTTGGATATATTTTTCTGTTGAATTCATTGAAATGACACAATAGTTCAGTTATGGCTCATAATGTTCAAAATTCTTAGTTCATGGCTTGTTCCAAAATGACAGTCAAGTAATTCGGGTGACTCGACTGACGACTCTGCGGTATCATATCAATGCACGATATATTTTAACACTGAGACTATATCTGTTCTGTTCTGTTTAAAATCTGTTTTTTCCGTTAACCAGCTGTTGCTCCCCTATTAACGACAACCCTCAGAAGTCGAAACTTGTGCGAGCTAAGGACTAACGAGATCTTACCTTTTAACGTGTAATTCCTATCATGGTTGCAGAATCATCCTAGCTTCAACTAGATAAATTCTCTCGGGAAAAATATCTGGTCGAGGTTCCGATCGTGAGTCAGGCGCACTACCACCGCGCTAATTCCGCCAATTGTAGGAAAATACCAGTTTAGTCATTTACATTCTCTGTTCATATATTGGAACATAGTTTCTTTCATGATTGTACTATCAAACAAATGTTCTTGTTGAAATTTCTCGTTATTCACGTAATAAAATTGATTTAGTTTGTGGAAATAATATTTACAAATATCAATTTAGCTGAAAATTTTCTCAGATGAATGTGCATTTTTTGAACTCAAACTTTGTTATTTTTGAGCAATACCAATCGAGCAACCAGCAACAAATGAAACCATTCGTCCTACGGATTCGTGGTTTTATCATGCTGTTAGCTCTCATGATATTGCTAAATAATAAGGTTTACGTTAAAAAAATTAAATTTATCGATAAAACTTGGAGGTCTTGTGGTATTACTTCGGAAAAACCATTACAATGGTATTTCGAAAAATAGTAATTTTTTGGCCAATAACGCTAGTGTATTTTTTTCATGAAGAATAATCATGCGACTTCAGTTTTCTTATATTTTAGTTAATTTTGACAGTTTGCGCCGGAATTTAAACTGTTTAAGATGTCTGATTTTTCAGTGTACTTTCTCTTTACACCTACCCGTCGAAAATGTATATGAGAACCGGTACTTATGGGAAAGGGTCGTATTTTTTTGCTGAATATTATCCTATTTTCCGAAAGTGGAATACTGCTTTGTTCTACTTTATTCTAACAGATTTGGCAAGGTGCTAGTAGATTGACACTAATTGCTAGAATATAATTTCATAGCTAACAAAATCCATTCAGCCTCCATCGCCATTAGAACCTGAACACAACAATGCTGTGAAAGCTCAGTACGTTTCCCCATCAACTTCAACTTTGACCGCAGCTAATATTTCAGATACCGAAAACATGTTGAAACAAAACGACCTACCAAGAATTACTTTACAAAATTATTCAAGTATAACTGTTAATTACTATTTTAAATAAAATATAAAAATGAGTTAATGACATACAAGTATTATTATATATGTATTTTAATTTTCAATACTTTAAAACAACGCATCCGTAGAAAAAGTACAGTGTACAATGCGTGAGAAAATTACATATTTCTTATTCGCTTGATTTGCGCTCGTGAGAAATATGTCGTTTTTCTCACTTGTTGTACAATATACAATTATTCTATTCAGGATAGGGTAGGAATAATTGAATATTATTTCAAAAATAATGAAAGTGCCAACACAGCCAGTAGAATTTTCAATGAGCAACACCCAAACAAAAACGTAAATCGTAAATACGTTTTGGAACTAATTTCCAATTTTCGACAAATGGGATTTGTGACTAATAAAAAAAGTCAAATTGAAAACCCAGTAAGAAACGTAGCGGTGGAGGTAGCCATTTTAGGACAGGATGCTGCGGATCCAACTCTTGGTACACGAAAGCTTGCCAAATTATCCGGAGTAAGTCGACGTACCATCGGGAGAATTCTGAAAGCTCACAGATTCCATCCATATAAAATTAAACTGGTTCAGGATCTTAACGAAGACGACTTTGATCGTCCCATACAATTTTGTGAAATCATGAGTGAACGTGCTCTTCAAGATCCAAATTTCGTTTTTAACATTTGTTTGTCGGATGAATGCAGTTTTTATGTCATCAGGATTGTCAGTCGACATAATTGTCGGTACTGGTCAGATTGTAATCCAAGAGTGTTTCACCAAGTACATACGCAATACCCACAAAAGATAAACGTTTGGGCTGGAATATTTGGCAATCGTATTATTGGTCCATTTTTTCTACCAAGTAATCTGACTGGGGACATGTATTTGGAATTACTCGAAAACACCGTTGATCCAACGTTAACGGACATACTTAATAGAAAACGATAACCGATACCTTGATGATCACCTAATATTCCAACAGGCTGGAGCTCCTGCACATTTTGCTATAGCGGTTCGTCAGTACCTGAATGAAAGATTTCCTAGACACTGGATTGGAAGAAGAGGATGCATTGAATGGCCCCCCTGATCTTCCGATTTAACCCCCTTAGTTTACTTTTTGTGGGGCCATTTAAAAAGTAAAATATACGTCACTCAACGTATTATAACCGAATGTCGTCAAATAACCCCAGACATGCTCCAAAACGTCAGACAACGTGTTGAGACGAACTTATACTCATGTATGGCAGTGAATGGAGAACATTTCGAGCATCTACTGTGAATTAATGTAGCTTGGATTGATCTTAGTTAAATTTATGCATAATTTTCCAATTTTCAAGATCATGCATTGTTAATTTTTTCATTTTTTTTTCTTGAATTGTTCACATTTTCACATTACCTTTCAAATGCAATATTATAAGTTGGAATACGAAACAGTTGTTTTTCCCTCAATAGGGCTTCAAAATGAAAAGTTAGTTAGCGAACACTCACATGTCTGAATTCTTAATGGAATTACCTTTTCAATGCTGTATCACACTCAGTACCCCTATTCAAATTGTATTGGTGACCAAGGGATGGGGAGAGAGGTATGACAGTTGAGGTTACGACATGAAGATGTCTCCCCTCGGATTTAAAATCGACGTGTTTTTGCATTATTGTCACAACACATGTGTCTTGAAGAATTTGTTCTCGGTGCCGGGTCGAATCAAACCATTATCACAAATTTTTCCCGCCATCTTGTTTTTTTGCATCGACAAAGAAATCATAATTTCCGACCCTGAAAATCGCCTTACTAATTTGGATTCGAATCAGACGATAATTTCAAATCTTGTACACCAATGTGGAGCCGCCATTTTGTTTTTTCCCTTGGAAAAAATTCATAATGCATTGTCACCGAATTTATGACAAATTAGCTTGCAAATAAAGTATCATAATTTGGAATACGGAACATTTTTTTCCGCAAGGGGGCGCCATAGTAGAAAGTTAGGAAGCGAAAATTTACATTGCTGAATTCCTTATGAAATGACCTTTATAACGATGTATCACACTCAATACTTTTCCTATTCAAATTGTTTGGGTGATAGTGACCGAGGGGTGTGGGGGAGAGGTATGACAGTTGGGGTTATGATAAAAAGATGTCCCCCTTGGATTACAAATCGACATGTTTTTGCAGTTTTTTTCAGGACATATATGTTTTGTAGATAATCGATCTGTTTCGTTTTCGGTGCCCCACCCTGTAAATTAATTCATCTTCATGTCCTAATTTGGGTTCAATATTCAAAACCTAAATATTGAGTCGAGTATAAATTATTGGATTATACTGGAAGCGGTCACATATAAAAATACCAGAAACACTTCCTGTTTATAAACTATCAGATGATGTGTTGAAAAATATACTTATTCCTCTGGAATGTTTGAATTCTTCATCCATTATGGTTTCAGTCTGATCCATATGTTGAAATTTCTGAACTCAATTCGTGAAATCACATCACCACAAGTGTATTTTTTGAATGGCCATGCAATTAGTGACGTGTGTGGAGAATGTAGGTTATATGTACAATACGTTGTTGAAACCTCGAACGAAGAAAAAATTTATCAACAATGCTATCTCTCGAAACAGAGAGGTTAAATTATAAACCAAAAGTCGCAATAAGTCACAACTACTGAGAAAAATGGTTCTTAAGGTTCTATATAATTATTCGAAATTAAAGCGATAAATTTAAATCGAAATCTATTTTAAAAAGAGCATAAATGCTTTTTTGTTCATAAGGGAGAGTTTTATTCGAGTTTTGAAGTTTTATGTCTTCTCTGCATTTATCTGCTTCTCTATTTATTTTTTACTGGATAACTTGATAGTACACTTTTTGTAGTTTTTTTCACAAAATTCAAATTATGTTCATTATACTTCACAAGCATTTCACTTGTTTCACTGGTTTACTTCGCTTGTCGATTTTCACATCGACAGATCTGACAATTAACATCGGAGAAGGCCATATGCAGAAAATACGATAAGCGAACCTATTCCGGTGATCGTCAGTATCGGTTTTGTAACAGAATTGTGTCCTTCAAAGATAGTTAGCATTTTATTTTATTGCTTTCTTCTCTTGTCCATTTCTTTTCCAGACTTTTTTGGCCTGAAGCACAATTCCAACAAAATGTCTTTATTATGCTGTTATTCTTAAGCTTATCGATCTGTTGTTTCATTCGTTTTTCAGTTGTTTTTTTCTATAGTTTTCAATCGTGCTCCCTTTGTTCTCTTGTTTTTTAGTTGGTCACTGACCGTTTGTTCTTCTTTGTTTTCTTCCTTCTCTGTGTTGAATATTTTCTTTCTGTATTTCTATCGTAATATCATTGTGATCATTTTAATTTTTGTTTGTTTTTATCTAATGTACTTTTCATTCAATCGTTCTCTGTTCAGGATAATTGAATACTTGTTTTTACTTCATTCATTCATTTATAAAAAATAAAAAACATCGAATAAAACATAAATACATACGTGTTTTGGCTGATAATTAATCTGAGGTAATTTTCGGTACACCTTTCCATATTTCTTAAGGGTATTCGTCCATCAGATTGAAATACTTATACAGTGTGTAAAAGCCAAATGGAATAAATTTATTATTTCGGTTACTGTACATATTTTTAAAAAATCCCCAATTTTTTAAATGGTAAGTATAGGTTTGTGATATATCGTTTAAAAGGTATCTTCATTCTCTATTCAAAAATGTTATCGCTTTCAAGTTTATTGCAACAATTAAGATAAAATAAAATAAAATCATGTGGTTACCGAAATTCGAAGAAATACAGTCAAAACTTATTGCAATATACCCAAAACTTATTTCATGT
>WOGR01011874.1:0-10403 GCA_015342045.1 Leptinotarsa lineolata | reverse complement strand
GAAAGTGAAATGAAGTTGAGTTTGATTATTGTTCAGTGTAGTAAATTATTATTGAACCCACGGTAAAAACGTAACAATACAATTTCGCGTTTCGCAAAAAACCTGACGTTCTGGATTTTTGAGTTTTTTTTTAGTTTTCAGAACACCTAAATACATAGACATCAGTTAAAAACATCCAGACATCTTTTTGTGCTGACAAAAGTCGATATTCACACTAAAAGTAAATTTTCCAATGAAATACCTAAAACTTGACCAATTTTTCAAGTATGACAAGTATAATCCCAGAGCTAGTCGATCACATTTTCTCTTCGCTCTTATAAATACCGAACATAGAGCAGATATATGTAACTTAGCCAACAGTTCTGAATTATCGCTCGATTGCCGAGTAAAGCGGCCTAATCAAACACTCTGATATGTATTAAACGAACATACTTACTGTAGACAATAGAGTTGTTCAATCAAATCTAATTTTGTGCATATTTCATATATTTTGATAGTGCTTCTCAGCAGAACACAATGGCAAATTTTTCGATTCGATATCATTCACCGTTGTAAACGTCCCATACGTTTACAACGGTGAATGATATCAATATTGCAGTCTCATCCTGCTAAAGACCCCCTCTATTTTCCTTTACCAATCCTTCCCCCCTTCAACTCCCGTATGTGGGAGAGATGTAAATATTGTAAACACTTTGTACATAAGAACTTAGATTTGTTAACGAGAAAAAGGTAATAAAGCATTTTTGTTTAATGTGAAAATCCATTGTGAAATGAGAGTGAAATTATGTGAAAATACATTATGAAATGTGGGAATAAATCAACTTAATATAATAAACACGAGAATTTACGTTGAAGAATGTAGCAGAAAGTGTAAAAACACTTCGTGAAAATACAGAGAAGAATTAAAATTTACAGTGTGAATTAGTATGTTACGTGAAACCCCATAAAAAGCAAGGTCAATATTACATAAGTAGTTCTGGAAAATTTCATTACTATTCGCAGGATTTTGAATTACTTTTGGTAAAATTTACGTAAAATATCACTTGAAGTTACATAATATGTATAGAATTACTCCGATTCATATTCTACTGTTTCATCAGTATTTATGCGAAAATACACGAGATTCCGTATTATTATCAATTAGAACAAAGGTTCTTTTACATAATTCATAGTGGATTGTCTTCATTACAGTTACTATTGTGATTTTACATGAAATAAAACTGGTTATTCATGAACAACGTAATGTTCTGTGTGAATTCACACAATTTTTTACAGTGAGTATGTCATCGATGAGTTTGTTCTTATCTGTGATCACAGGTACCTGATCTGTACATTTCTCGGTTTTTAGGAAGATACCCTCGGACACCCCGCATGCGTGATATCGACTAAAATATCACAGATCCAGAGGCGGAACCCCCGCGTCGTGCCCAGCCACAAGGTCAAGCAATTACCGAATGTTTCATTAGAAAATCCGTAGGACATCGTTCATTAACCGAAAACGGCGAGATAAATAAATTTCAGCGACGAGTATCGGAAGAAAATGTCAAACGACGCAGCCTCTATTAAAACCGTACGAAAGTCGTAACTCAGAGTACAACTAAAGATCGTTAACTGCACACTGGGAGTGATTAATGGCCGATGGTGGTCGAAAACGCATTACTACGCGAAAATAACGTTTGGACGAGACGTGTATGTGAGCTTGCGATCAGCTGTCTTGAGTTGTTGGATGAGACCGGCAACAATTTCGGTTGTCTCGCTATCTCGCTGCATTCGCTAAATGATGTAATATGCCGATTAAAAAACATATTCGAGACATAACTCATATTTCGATAGATTTAGATTCGATTTAAACACTTGAATCACATGGGGGTTCAAGAAAGTGAAGTTGGACGACTTCAAATAAAATATGAAACAAATTCGTGAACTGATAATTCACCTTAGAAACTGGAAGAGAAAGTAGCAGATTATTTTGAACACTCCTATATCAAAGTAGTTAACAAACATATTCAAAATTTACCTACGACATCTTTATAAATCGGTCACGGTAGTGTAGAGGTTAGCACATCCGCCTTTCAAGCGGAAGACCGGGGTTCGATTCCTCGCCGGGACACCGTGCTGGGTTAAAAGATAAGGCCTCGTTAATCCATTGCTTGCACATGTTTCGACTTCTGAGGGTTGACGTTCGTCAACAAGTTAACGGAACGAACAATTTTACAACAATTTTTGATGCCTTCACTTTTACTCTGTTGGTAACTTCTTTTGAAAAACTAGAATGTTGACTAGCCAACTTCAGGGACTTCCTTTCCGATCGTGACAGAGGACGCTTGTGCCGATAACGACCGTCCTCAAAGATGGCACATGGATGTACAAAAGTGAGGTGAGTGAAATAATAGATGTGTTATTTGTGAAAGACATATTGAAAGGAATGGCGGCTTCCTAGGCCAGTAACCAGGCTGGATGTCGACGGATTCGAATAGGTCGTCAGTGAGATAATAGATTTTTTATTTGTGAAGAGAAAAAGTAAATGAGAAAACTTAGGGTGGTAGCATTGCCTCAAGAAAGACAGCTGCCTCCCTAGACGAAGGTTGTTTTCTATGGAAACAAGCCTGGCCAAATGCGCTCAATTGAGAAGCAACGTCCATATAAATTAAAGAAGAAGAAGCTAACTTCAGGGTGTCGGTTTTCCTTCTCCTATGGACAGGAAAAACCCGGCCAAATGCCCTGAACTGAGAAGCAACGTCCGCATAAATTAATAAAGAAGAAGTTAACTTCAGGGTGTCGGTTTTCCTTCTCCTTTGGACAGGAGAAGCCTGGCCAAATGCCTTCAACTGAGAAGCAACGTCATATTAATTGAAAAAGAAGAAGCTAACTTCAGGGTGTAGGTTTTCCTTCTATGGACAGGAGAAGCCTGGCCAAATGCGCCTAACCAAGAAAAAACGTCCATATAAATTAAAAAAGAAGAAGCCAACTTCAGGGTGTCGGATTTCCTTCTCCTATGGACAGGAGAAGCCTGGCCAAATGCCTTCAACTGAGAAGCAACGTCCATATTAATTGAAAAATAAGAAGCTAACTTCAGGGTGTAGGTTTTCCGTCTATTGACAGGAGAAGCCTGGCCAACTGCGCTCATCTGAAAAGCAACGTTCACATAAAATAAAAAAGGAGAAAATAACTTCAAGTGTCGGTTTTCCTTCTCCTATGGACAGGAAAAGCCTGGCCAAAAGCCTTCAACTGAGAAGCAACGTCCATATAAATTAAAAAAGAAGAAGCTAACTTCAGGGTGTAGGTTTTCCTTCTATGGACAGGAGAAGCCTGGCCAAATGCGCTTAACCAAGAAGCAACGTCCATATAAATTGAAAAAAGAAGAAGCTAAGTTCAGGATGTCGGTTTTCCTTCTGATATGGACAGGAGCAGCCTGGCCAACTGGGCACAAATACTACTTTCCTGCTCTGAATCAAGAAACAAGAAAGGAAGTATTACAATCCTAGAACCTAGAACTGATCACGAATAAATCATCAACAGAAGACGACATCCAGTAAAATTCGAATCCATTAAATGAGAGTAAACCTCATCGCATATATATCGAAAATATTTCCTCCGATATTTAATTAATGCCATGATTGATAGGTGACGTATACAGTGCCGGCATCAAAGTGTTCTGCACTGAACATAATAAACAAATAATTGTCATCAGAGTGGCGATATAATGCCTACCTGTTATAGGCTGAAAATTTAATTGGAAATCCTTGTTAGTTTTGTAACAATAATTAGTAGCGATTTATTTACTAAATATTACATGCAAATACAGTGACGGAGTGAGATGAAAAAAGCACCAATTTGAGATAGCAAATATTTTATTGAGGTCGGCAGAGGTGATTTATGCCAAGACGATTATGGATTAAGGCAATATAATTTATATGCAGATATGTCATTTCAATAAAAGTGTCATTATACTTGGAAAAAACGGCATTATGATTCCAACTACTTTTTCTCCAGAAATATTTTGTAAATGCCACGGCTTTTCCCTATTCTGTAATTGGGTTCGTCCTGTAGAATAGTGTATGAAATAAATAAATAAATATGTGAACAGAGTATATGTGAATGCCTAACCTCGTATTTTTCAACAAAAGGATTTCATTGTTAAAATCTATCGTGCCTTGACATGTGATCACAGAGATGCCACCGGAAATATATCAACTGTACGTCCCGTATTATTTTTGATCTCAATGAAATTGCTACTATTCTGAAAGTATCGATTCGGATTGAAAATATCTTTTTACACTAGTAGGTTTCGATTAAAACATTGAGATTTCTGATTACAATGTTTGAGTATTCGCACGTCTTCATCGCTTATATTACATTTCCTTCTTCTGTGGAAAATCACTTTCCCAAACAGATTGTTATTAGCATCACCAGGAGTTAATGAAGACACTATTATCTGATAATGCTAGATTGTTAGTAAAATGTGCGTCGACAAACAGTGTGTATTGTTCTGGTGTGGGAAAATTATTTGGGAATTATTGAAATAGGAAAATAAATCAAAAGTTAAGAACACAAAGTTGAACAACAGGTCAGAATGTGAAATAAAAACTTCAACAACTTCATCCATACTGTATGTGTGTGTCAGATCCTGTTAACTATCACGAAATTCAATTATTACACCAATAAAACCGATAACAAGCTCTATTTATTGTTTGATTTATCTTTTAACGATATTTATATCTAATAGAATAACGTCATTTATTATTCAATTTATTCATCAATACGATTACCAGGAAAAGTGACCTGTTTTGCTGAGTACGATCAATAATTTTTTGAGGTTCAAATTGGGTTGACTACATTTCATTTAGGTGTTCAGGGATGTTTCGATAAATTCTAAACTCAATTCAAGAATTAATTTATACTTACTACTGAAGAAGTTGGGAGGTTCACAGAAAATATAATTTGTAAAATTCAAACTAATTACGATATTTATCCAAATTGACACCTGTATTCAAAATGCGGACTTGAATAAGTATGTCGTTTGGGAAACGACATATCGATCTTTATATTGAACGGATCTTTTTCTGACCCATCACAACTGGACAAATTTCAAAAAAGATACAATATAAGTATTGCACCAACCTTCTGACTATAACCCAACATATTGCCGAATCTATTGACAACAGAGCGCAAACTGATGTTATTTACACAGATTTTTCTAAGGCCTTCGACAGGCTAGACCTAGACCATGGCATTCTACTTAGCAAACTAGTAGCTTTTGGATTATTCTCATCCTTAATTGCACTCTTTCAGTCCTATCTACGGTATTGAAAACAATATGTTCAGCTCAATGGTTTAAGTTTGCAGAAAGTGCTTCTTCCGGTGTTCCACAAGGGTCAAATCTGGAACCGCTGTTCTTCAATTGCTCCATTATTGATATTGCAGATGTTATAGATTTATATTTTCTTTTGTATGCCGATTATCTAAAACTATACTGCCTCGTGGAGAACATAAGTGCATGTGAGTACCTCTCAGCAAACTTAGGACGGGTTGTAGAATGGTGTTATGAAATAACTTGTCGCTGAATCCGAATAAATGTAAAGTCATGTCCTACAGTTTGAAAACGAACATCCTAATATTTGATTATTCGATAGAAAAGTGTTTCCGTTGAGAGACCAGAAACATGTACTGATCTTGGCATCACATTTGACACTGCACTATTATTTAATAAGCATATTGATAATGCTATATCTAACCTCCTCCTGTCGTATGTACGGATCAATTTCACGTAATAGTAGTAATTTTAAATAAATTTCGATCTTAAAAACTCTATTCTATGCTTACATAAGATTAAAGTTAGAATACGCCTCAGTTGTGTGGAGCCCCTTTTATCAATATCATATAGATAGAATAGAAGCAATTCAACGACGACTTTTAAACCTGCTAAGCCTAAAAACTGATGGCATTTATCCACCAATAGGCACCATACTCATCGTCATCAAGAAGCTGGGTTTATTTGGTCGAGTTTGAATAGGTGTGAGCCACAATAAACCCTTGCGGGTTGCGGTGGAGGGTCGAATATAGACCCACTCACTTTTGACCTAACTTAACCTAACCAAATTTATCAAAACCTAAGCAATTGTTTTACAAATACAGTTCAATTTTCTTACGTTCGAAGCAAAAACTTCATTGTCTGTTTTCAATTTTCAAACTAAATTTTGAGGAAAATTAGGAAAACTTGTCTCAGAAAAAAATTTGCCAAATCAGAATTCTTTGTGTAGTGTTCGTTTCATAAAATTGTCAAAGTAGCCTTAAATTACCAAATCAAAGAATCATTTTGCACGGAAATGATCAGAAAGGTTTTTTTTTCAAAATGTGCCGTAGGGTTTAGAAACTGCCATTTAAGTGAGCGGCAAATTCAACTTATTTTTGGTATGTATCTAAATAAGTGAATGAAATTTCTCTTCTTAAATTGCTTGAAATTTACTGCTAACTGTAAATATATTACTTATCAAATGTCAAATCCTGTTGAAACGAAAGTGCAGCAGTATTGCCAACTTAGTCAAATAAAAATTTTAGGAATATTTCAAAAATTATTTTCTTCTTTCCAACGGGGGTCCTATTTGGGCACTGTCAAAAAGCCACAATGATGGAAGTAAAAATATTTGCTCCGATAGGGTTCCTCTCGTAAAACAAGGCTCCTTACATGAACAAAAATTCGTTTGTATAATTTTCAATAACAGAATGCTCTTTGAGATTTAAGTTTGAGTGCCAATCTTCGTTTACTACTAAGGCAATAAACTTAAAGGCCCAGTCTTCGAGTCAAGTGACAGAATGGAGAAATTTTAAATATTCATACTTGGATTAACTTCCTATATGTCACTTGTCAAAGCATAAATACTGCTAAAACTATTTGAAGTCTGTGAACTTATGAATTTTTTAGTAATCTGTCAACGTCGCCTTCATTTTTGAACTACGTGGTTGATATGTTTCATTCAAAAAAGTACTTTCCACCTAAAAATTTTGATTGTCCATTTAGAGTGTTCTCAAGCTTCTCCGAAACTTTCATCAAAATCATCCCATATTTTACACCTTAATCGATAAATCTCGCCTTGAAGTCATTGAAAAGAAAAAAAACTTTGACAGAAACACCGATACCTAACATTTTGAATTTTCAATTCCGATAAAAGTCATCCTACCATCTCCCTATATCGTAACTTGGTTTGAGCTAATACATTTCAATGGATGGCAGTTTAAACAGTAGTAAAGTACTCTGCGACCAAATTATTTTGTTGAATATGATACATAAAACGAGACTAGTTCACAATGTAATGTACAAAATTCCAAACTAAAAACTAAAGCTACTGCGGATCTGACGTATTCGACCTTCTCCTAATATTCTCCAACACGCTGGGCTGATTCAAACAAATTTGCTGGAACTGATGCAGTTGAGCTTGCTTCTGAAGTTGATTTGCTATCGCTGAATTTGAAGGTAATGGAGATTGCGAAGCATCTGAGATGAGAGTAAAAATCTTGTCAAAGCAAATGATAGAAATATTTTTGAATCGAAAAAAGCATGCATTACTTTCAGTTGTCGTTACTGACTTTCAGTTAAAATTTATTACTTTTAGTTAAGGTTAATAATGAAAGACTGAAGTGACTGTCAATTATCAAAGTTAATCTGCAAATCTGTCAACTGACTTGCGTTCGGGGTCGCCATCTTGATCGTGATTGGAGTAGTCCTTTGGATGGTCCTGGAAGTTATGGTTTGTGGGGGAGCAGACGCCTGTTGAACTCTTGGCCTCTGTAATGGCGTTATGAGTTGAAACTGTTGACCTCCCTGAGTTAACGACAGTGTTTGGGGAACTGAGGTAGATCTAACGCCTTGCTGAGAAACCCCTTTCACACCAGAAGTTACCAATTGAGCTGGAGGAATACAAACGTTATTGTAAGCAGCTACTTTCGAATATACAAAGATTTGTGAAGCATGTAGACCTGTTAGATCTTTGACAACATTCAAAATTGAGAGTTTCTTGACTGGCCGATCTCATCAAGTTAGGATAGGAAATGCTAGGTCACGTCGGGAGTAACTCAAGGCTCTAATTGTGCACCTCTTCTGTTCAACATCTTTGTTGATGACAAACTTTTCAATTTTCGTAGATAGTCTTAAAATTTTCAGACCAATAAACTCTTTAGACGATGTTACTCTGTTACAAAATGATTTAAATACCTTTGATAGATAGTGTATTGAAAACAATTTACACATGAAATCAGCAAATGAATTTTTATCAGCTGCTACAAAGTGAATAGAAAATTTCACACCTCATACTTCCTGGATGGTAATCCACTAACACGTCACTTCAAAGGATCTAGGAGTTATTATTGACAAACGCAGATATTCTATACAAATGATATATTACCAAAATGAAAATGTTTAATAAATATTCAAAATGATTTATTTCTTTTTCTACCTAACCTCATCACCTGATGATGATTATGAAAACAGCTACACGAAAACGTTCCGAAATCCCTTCATAGCCCCCAATGCCACGTGTTTTCGTCCCCCACTCCCCCATTTTCCACCTATCATTTGACAAATGACACAAACACGAAAAACGAATAAACGGATGTAAAACAACGCATTTTGAAATGTCATTGTTGAATACTTAGCTTCCCCCATTTTCTATGCAACACTTTTGAATATAAATACATTTCCTATTGGAATCGCTCGTTTTAACGTTAGAGCCTCGTTGAACCAACAAGTTTTTCTTAAATGATATGTTTTTGAAACACCTTTTACACATTAACGTCATATTTTTTTTCTCAAATGATTTTGTCACGCCCTGTATACCCTGATGGCAACCATGTTTTTTATTTCACGTTGGCAATCATGTTTTTCTTCTTCAACGCTGCACACGCTGTGTACTCCACTCAATGTCCCAGCGCCATGTTTTTCTCTTTATTCTGATTTTTCATCCGTCATTATTATTGTACCATAATTTTTATAATTCAATCGCGCTGTTATCTTTCAACTGAATCTCTCCGATACTCATTCCCCATCCTTCTATGCATCGATTACATCACACCCCGATTTGAATTTCCCGCTTGAACATGGCTGCCATTTCCGTCGCCGCTAACCTGATTCTCGAGCTTTATATATAATCCAGAATGGCGGTCACTTCCGTCCCAGAACCGCTATTGTTCATCTACGTCATAGCTTCTTTCAGGCATCACTTGATTATAAATGAACAACTTCATTATTGATACCATTTTGTTCTTTTGTTTTCGACCATGCAAAGTGGTGGCATATGATACATTGACATATTTTTGATCACTGATCTAATTCAACAGGATACTGCTTGTCAGCTATTAAATTTTTTATCAACAACCTGTAACTACAGTAACCAGTAACCAGGCAATTGTTTTCGGAAGTTCTGATGCTAACCTCTACACTACCGTGGTCTCGGTAGTATAGAGGTTAGCACATCCGCCTCTCAAGCGGAAGACCGGGGTTCGATTCCCCGCCGGGCCACCGTGCTGGGTAATCGCACGTTAAAAGGTAAGGCCTCGTTAATCCATTGCTCGCACAAGTTTCAACTTCTGAGGGTTCAAATCATAGTAGAATCATATTAGACAATGGAAGTCCGAACCAATGAAATTCACCATGAAACACTGTCAATCACTTTCAAACAAAGGTGTAGATTTTTTTCGTCATTGTGCAAATTTCTCAAAAATGTACACCAACAAGTTATTTATATCAACGAAAAATTTTTATAGTGTCAAACAATGGTATGAAAAGCACAAAAGGCAAAAATGTATAAAGGAAACTCAGTATTCTGTATGAAAAGGTTGCAGTAAAATATCTTGTTTCATTATTTTTCCACACAGAACACTATCAGGACCATCAATATTCATCAATGTTGTTGATAAAATAATAATTCACAAAGTGGTTATGTTAAAGTTGTTTTGTCACTAATAGCTCGGTAACTGTCAATTCTTCCATAGAGTACCGTAATTAAAATTATTCCTTGAAAGTCAATTCTTCATCAGTATCAGTATTATTTCGATATTCAGTAAAGTTATTGAAAAATTAACCAAAAAACAATTATATGAATATTTTGATTCAAACGGATTCTTTAATAACTCTCAATTTGGCTTCAAAAACTCCCGCTCAACAGCACAGGCAGTTCTTAATGTTGTTGGTGACGTTGTAGAATCACTTGAACTAGTCAATCGTACAGCTATAATGCTGTGCGATCTTTCGAAAGCTTTTGGCTGTGTGTCACATGACAGTCTCTTGAAAAAAACTAAAATAATATGGTGTTAGAGGAATTCCCTTGAAACTTATTAGTTCTTATCTTTCCAATAGAAAACTATGCGTTTCAGTGAATGGTAAAACATCAGACTTTCAGATTGTTAGTCAT
>WOGR01011873.1:0-10403 GCA_015342045.1 Leptinotarsa lineolata | reverse complement strand
ACATTTTTCGAAAATTTGTACACGCTTTCCTCCACACTAAAATGGAAAACTTAACATAAACTTTTCTTCCTTTTAGGACTTATTCTTAGTCACTGCAAATTTAGCGTCTCGGGCTCCCCTATTTCCTTTTAATTTTCAGAAAATCTAATTATATCACGTTTTTATGAAATAGTTTTTCGATAAAAATAATTTTTATACTTCAGACTTTGGATCATCACAAAAATATTTTAAGTATCAGTCTTTATAAAGGTGGCAGATTTTTCAGGATAAACAATCGATAGTGTGGCAAGAACAATTTTAATATCATATAAAAGCTTATACAAAACTCTTTACTTTCGATGAGGTGTCCAGTGGACACACCTGTCGCAATTTCGATGCGAATACTGTACACAAATAGGAACTTTTGACATCAAGATGTCAGACAGTATCGTGAAACTTTTTAACGTGGTTTGTCAACAAAATCTTCGTTACGAAACCCATATAACAAATATCACATTTATGAGGTCTTTCCCCTGTATGATACAGCATGTGTGTGTTTAGAGGTCCCTTCTGGGTGAAACGTTTACCACATTCGTTGCAGGCATAGGGACGTTCTCCAGTATGAGTACGCATGTGAAGTTTCAAGGTAGTCTTGATTGTGAATCTTTTGCCGCATTCTTTGCATTCGATAGGCTTGAGTCCCTCGTGCATTAGCAAGTGATCCCTGAGAGAGTTTTTTGAATGTAATTCCTTTCCACATAAGTCACAAACGAAACTCTGTCCGCCATCCTTGTGCATCCTCATGAAGTGATGCTTCAAATACCTTTCCTGGCTGAATGATTTTCCGCAGTATTCACATTTGAAGCATGGGTTTTCTCCATAGTTCTCCGCATGTCTCGCCATGTGACCTTCTAAGGCAGTTTTATCGTAGCAGCTCCTTCCACAAACGCTGCAGATGTGGTTGCTGGTTCCGTGCTTAGCAGTCATATGGTTCTTGTATTCGTGATTGGTAACGAAGCCTTGCTCACATATCTCGCATTTGACAATATAAAGCTTCATGTGTCGATTCCTGTGTGTTTGCCAAGAATTCTTGGAACGCAGCTTTTTCGAGCAGAAATCACATTCATATGATACAGAACCATCATGAGTTTTTTTATGCAAGTTTACTTCGTACCTTCTTTTGAACGCTCTTTTGCAAATCTCGCAAGAGTACGGCCTGATTTCGCTGTGCGACGTTAGGTGCTTTTTTAGCTGTCTTTTGTCTTTAAAAAACTTTCCACAAATATCACAGCACTTTATTTGAGTAAACTCCTCTGCAAGACTAATGCGAGTCTTTTTTAATTTGATCCTGAAATTGGAAATATATTAATTAGGTATTACAATAAACTGTTCCTGAATATTCTTACCTACCTCTAGGAAATGAAGAAACAGTTTTCACCAGAAAACTTTCCAAATTACTCATATGATTCTTTAAAATAATTGTGCAGTCATAAACTGTACCAACTACTCCACTGAGATCGCATCAACAGATATGATTCAGTATTCTATGAAAATATTGATAAAAATAAATATGTGGTAGGAGTTTTCTTTAACCTCGCCCTTGCCTTCGACACCATCAATCCATAATTCGTGAAGATGAAATTAGAAGCAATGGGCATTCAAGATCCCATATAATCTTTCATTATTTCATACATGATCGGTAAGACCCTAAAAGTTGGGGTCAATTGAGAACTTTCAGGGAAAAACAATATTCCTTCTGGGACTCCTCAAAGTGTAGTATTGGGTCCTCTGCTCTGCTCTGATTCAACATCTGCATGAAGTTGAATCATCACTACTGCTAACGATACACTTGACTTAGTGGATTATGTACAACTGGTAGTAAAAAAATTTACTCAATGATGTGAGAGAAATCACCTCATCAATGATATGAATGAAATGGTCCTTATCCAATTCAGTAGTCCTCAAAAACACTTGAACAACATAAAGTTCAACCACATTGATAGCTCAGCGACAGAAATAAAAAAAATCTTTGGTATGGAGCTAGACTACAAATTGACCTCCAACAACCAAATTGATAACATATATGTAAGAAACTGAATAAACGTTATCATGCTTTTACTAGTCTCAAATCGAACTTTCACAGAAACTACTTGATTAACATGGATTACACTCTTGTCTACACAGCAATCAGCTGTATCTACTATCATTACATGAGATAGGTGCTCATTTTACAAAAACGATTTATAAGACTAAATTTTGGCATGGACTAGCGAATCTTGTAGAAATACCATCAAACAGAATGATATTCAAACTTTTCCATGTCTTTTCCAACTCTATAAGCTTCAGTGCTTTGTTATGTTCATTTCTTTGCTTGTTAGGCGTTTATCTTCTACCTTTTTTGTACATTTTGAAATAAACATTATTATTATTATTATTATTTACCTATATAAGGTAATAATTTATACATTCAATAATAGATAAATTAAAAAAAAATAACGATTTTCACGAGCACGATACTAGATATAAAAAAACATACTCTTAAATCAATTTAACAAAACATGGTACACACAAAATTTCCCCTGTATGCTGGAGACTATTCCTGAATGTATGAAATTAGCAAAAAATGAAAAAAAAAATAAATCTGATCTAAAGAATTTTTTGCTTCATCACTTCTTTCATTCACTAACCGACATTGAGTTGAATATTAGCACTAAATCCAATAAACTATAAAGAATTTTGCACACTTTCAATATGTTTTATATGTACATTTTATTTTATATTTTTAACAATTTTTCTAAATTGTTGGCATCCAACTCCTGACTTATATTTGTCTATTTGTTTGTGTATGTTTCATCAATTACTTACTGTCGTTACATGTGAATATCTGATTATTCAAACTTTTATATGTATCCACTCTTTATGACTACCATTGGATCCCATGTCATGTAAATGATTTATGGACATTAATAGATTCATCTATATATCTTTCTATCTACCACTAATGCCACACATATTTTACAATGACAAACATTCACCCAATTCCGCTAACATTGCTCATATAAAAAGTGAGGTTTAGTTTCACATCGTGATAAATTTTTTTCGTCACTTTCGTTATGTTTTTTTCCGATGAAAGGAGCCTATATTGACTTCAGAATAGTCCTTCATTAATGAGTACCTCTTTTTTTGTTGCTTAAACTATTTGCAGTAATTCTGAAATCATTTCAATGACGAAAGCGTCAAAACAATATAAGTAAGCATGGTTACTCCTCGTCTTCGTAACGAGAGAGGTCTATGGTTATTTATAATCAGAATTGTTTTTTAAGGTGACTGGAGTCACTGCATTCATGATTCAGTCTAATACCACTGATGATGAGATGTCGAAACAGCAATGTCCCGTGTTGAATCACAAATGCATTGGTTCTGAACTCTTGTTTAATCTACTCACCTTGTAGTGAAAGAAAGCGATTGCATATCGAAAAGCTCCTAAGTACCCATCCTTTACAAAAATTCGGTACAGAGGGATATAATCCATTTAAATGAGATTTTTCTAAGTTTCGAGGGATAAGTAATTTCCTTATGAATCATTTTTTGTCCTATCTAGAGATATTGGATTTTTCAATAATTTGAAAGTTTCGAAATATTTTTTGCAAATAGATGAACACTTTTTATAAAGAAACTTATTTTTTGGATTCTAAAATATTTTCAAACTCCACAATAATACGTATTCTCTTCCATATTACGATATCGACCAATATCATTTCGATAAAAAAGGTTGAATTTTTTAATATACTACAAATTTCGACCCTCTATATGTTTTATGGCTAATACATTTTTTACGGAATCGAGTTGGAACTACTATTCGATTCATGTCGGTGGTAGTATTCATATATTTTTTAATAAATCAATAATAGTACCATTAGAAGGTATAAAATTGAAAGCACTACTAATCGACTGACGTTTGGTCGTAGTATTTACATATGAAAAATCACCTGTCTCGATTTTCCAAGATATTCTAGTTCTATGCAGTACCTGTTTAACCTGTATTCTCAAGTATATATAAACACAAACTGATCAGAATTGAATAGTCAGCTGTTATTGATTATAATCTGATGATACACGTTTTGACCAGTTCATCATTTCAGCTACAAAAAAACTTTATAAATATAATTAATTTAAGCCTGAGAAAAATTAGTCATATTAAGTATTTTGAACCTGAAAAAATAAACGAATTCTCCTATTCTGTCTTAGTGAGAATAGTGTTTTATGAATATAAAATATAATATGAATCTTTCAAAAAGCAGTTGATATTAGCAAATAAGTGTCACTTGAGTGTGTACATTAGCCACGCTATGTAATAAATAAAATGTAAATATCTCCACTCACATAAATAGATCTCAAACTTCTCTCCTTGTATTGTAGCATGAAACGTATTTTTACTATTCATCACCGTATTTTAAATAGTTCGATTCTTCAAAAATCTGACATTTCACCGACATACATCAGTCATTCAACTTCAAAACTACATCTAGTTACTTGGTCCCATAAGTCCAAAAACGCAGGGCTGCGAGACGTATGCCATTTCAGCTCCTGATATTTCCTTAATAAACTATACTCGTATATATCAATGTATTTCTATTACAGTCACATAATTTTAATTAGGTTAATGTTTCCTTTGATTATTTCCTTAGACCTTTTCAGAAATCTCCTTTATGAGGTAGGTACCTTCATTTAATAAATGCAAACCAGGTATAAGATAAAATTATTTCATGACGATGAATGTTTATTGTGAAGTTAGTATGCACGACAAACCTACAGTTGGTTAAAAAATTGTCTATGACGTCCACTAGAATTCAGTAGTGACAGGTAGATCGTTGAAAAATCCGATAGAGAATGTAGCTGAAACATTCATGTTTCTACAAGAAACCCTAGATATATATCAGAAAATCTAAAAAAATCCAATAAATAATAGTTTGAAAAAACAAAATAAACGCTTCAGTAGCAACACCAACTAAAAAATAATTCGAAACTAATTTAAGATTGTGTTCAACATCGATAATAAAACTTATGGCTTGATGTAACTTATGACTTTTAATAAGTCTGAAATCAGAATAAATCTATTTACAAAAATTTTTATTTTGTTGTAATCCGATTTCACTGATGAACATATTGAATAGTAGGGGTCCCAGGTTTGATCTTTGTGGTACACCAGATGTAGCTAGATATTCGACAGACTTGAGTTGGACATACTGTGTCAAAATACGATTTGAAGAGAGAAATTAAGTCATTGGATAACCCAAAAGTCGAAAGTAAGAGAAAGATACAGTGGTCAAGTCTGTCGAACGCTTTAGAAAATTCAGTGTAGATGACATTATTCTGAGACTGACAATCAATACTCTCCGCAATACATTGAGTAATTGTTCGAAGATTAGTGTTGGTTGAACGTCCTTTCATAAAACCATGTTGATTGGGGCTGATATTGTAGCTGACATGATAGTAGATTGTCTTCTGAGGAAGCATCTCAAACCCTTTACAAAAGTTGCATATGATAGAAAATGGTCTGAAATTTTTTACCTCATTTTCATCTCCTTTTTGAAAAATTGGGCAGATTTTTGACATTTTCTATATTAATAGCATAATTGATATTTTCAGGCATATATTAACTAGAGTAGTTAGTGGTTCAACCAAAGCTGAGGCACAATCTTTGATGATGAATGCTGGATTATGATCAGGCCCCGCAGTAAATTTAGGCTTTAATTTTCTTAGGATATGATAAACATCTTCAATACTGAAGTTTTTGATTACTAGGCTGGTAATATCACTACTGTTGTTCGCGTGATCACCTGATGTTGACACTTTTATAAGAACCACTGAAGAAATCTGCAAAACCACCAAGAATATCTGAGGGATTATCAAGTAGCTTACATTCATGTAATATTTTATCTCCGATTCCATTCGTATATTTTCTTATTCGTATATCAATAATCTCGCTCTCAGTTTTCTGAATGAAATTTTTATAAGCTATTCCAATGGCTTTTTTGATTTCTGCCCGAAGACGTTTGCATTTGTAAAAAGAGTAAATGTCTCTTGTATTTACACCAAAATTTTGCTTTTGTTCGAATTATCTTAATCAATGCACCATCAAAGTAGGCTGGATAATTATTTTCAGATTTTATCGAGAATTTTGGCACGCAACGATAAAATACACTGTAGATAGCTTTTTTAAACTTGTATGAATCTTCATAGTTCAAATTTATTCTTCGAGTTCGTTTTGAAGTTCAGTTCGCATGTTATTTCCATTTACTAATGGATCTAAGAATTTTTCAACGGGACAAAAGTGATTGCAGAACACCAGGTCTAAAAGTCTGTTCATCTCATTGAAAACAAAGTTTTTTGCGATAGGCCGAAGAACTCTAGACATGTTCAACAAAGTAGTATGCGTGCTACTACGATCTGTTTCTAAATATGACACACATTCAGGAATGTTTGAAGTCCCCAGCCATCAAAATTTTATGGTTATACAGTGGGTCAAGCGATTTTACAGCTTCCCAGAATGTTTCAATTTCATGTATTGTTGTTTTAGAAGGTGTATAAAAGCATATCTAAAAGAGACTGTTATCGGAGAAAGATAATTTCACTACTACTCTGTCAATGAAGCCAAACACTGGAAAATGTTCATTTTAAAAATCATCACACTATAGCTGCATCAGTACTACGAGAGACAAATTCTTAGACGAGTCTCATTTAAGAGTTGAAAACAGCGTTCAACATCATTCACACTTTTTATCATTTACGTGTCAATGATTCAGATTCAGAGGTGTTTCGTTCTTTTTCTTTATTATAAACAAAAATACATCTCTATAAACAATTGGGTGTTTTCATTTTAGCGTGATTAAACAAATTATACATTGGAGCTTTGTCTGAAGTTCACTTCTTGTTTATTTTTTCGAAGATGAATAAAAATATTCTAAAGTATAAGAAGAGTTCCGTAGAAAAAAATATTAAACATTTTTATTTTTCCCTTATAGTAATGATTACCCACAGATTGTACTCTCACCTGGTCTGATCACCTCTTCAGTTCTTCGTACACTTAAAATTATTCAGTTTTTCTGTTTCATTTCCATAAAACTATGGAATTATCCTGAAGAGTTACTTCACCACACCAATATTTAAACACTAATTAATATGGTTTTATCGATCATTGCTAACTTTCATTTTAGGAATTGAAAATAATTCCTTTGTTCCAACTTCACTTTTGAAAGGTACAAGAATTTAAGGTTGGACTTACGAAAGGGTGACTTTTTATGTTCACAATGTATAAAAACGGGTTCAGTAATTAAACAATTATGTAGTTGTTCATGCTCATAACACAGGGAATACAGAATTAGAACGACTACAAGAAAAATTGTATAAACTTTACTTGTTATAATCAACAACCTGTCAATGAAGAAACAAAAAATTCGGTTTCACAATTTAAAAGAAATTCATTAAAGAACTATGAGGTATTTCAAAAGTAGTCGAAAGATAAGTACATAAATTTCAAGTTTTATCTGCTGTACAAGCAAATTAATTTATTTTTCAGGCATCGCTTGCTAAAATTCGACAACATAACTATCATAAAGCACCGTGAAATTTTTTCACGTGCGTCAACAACATATTCCGTGTAACGAAAGCCATGGGGCAAATTTCACACTTATGGGGCCGTTCGCCAGTGTGATACATCATATGTATATTCAAGGGCCCCCTCTGCGTAAAGCACTTGCCGCATACTTTGCAGCTGTAAGGTCGCTCTCCGGTATGTGTGCGCATGTGCAGCTTTAGAGTAGTCCTCAGAGCAAACGTTTTCCCGCATTCTTTGCAGTCCAGAGGTTTCAGCCCTTTATGCATGAGCATATGATCCCTGAGACTACCTTTGGAATGTACGTTTTTGCCACAGAGATCGCACATAAATCTTTGCCCGCCGTCTTTGTGTATCCTAATGACATGTTGTTTCAAGTACTTCTCTTGAAAGAAGGTTTTATTGCAAATCTCACATCGATGACTCTGGTTAGATTCGTAGTTTTCCGCGTGTCTTGCCATGTGACCTTGAAGTGCTGCTTTGTCGTAACAAGCCCGGCCGCAAATGTTGCAGATGTGGCTACTAGTGCCATGTTTGGACCCGATATGGTTGTTGTACTCTTGATTTGTAACAAAGCCCTGGCTACATATCTCACATTTTGCCACGTATTCCTTCAAATGTCTTTTCTTGTGGATAACGTATGAGCTCTTGGATTTGAGTTTTTTGGAACATATGTCACATTCTAAAGAGGAATATTGTCCGTGTACTCTCATATGTACTGTCACGTCGTATTTTCTCTTGAACTTCTTTTCACACAATTTACATGAGAATGGTCTTTCGGTACTGTGGGCTAGCATATGTTTTTTCAAACGGCGCTGATTTTTGAAACGTTTTCCGCACTGGTCGCAGTTCAGGGAAATGGCTTCTTTTTTGAATTTCATCTTCTTTTTTCTGAAATAAAAGGTAATCAGTTTTCCACTGCGTATTTTGAATGATATTTTTACTTTCCTTTCAACAATTTTATGAAATATCAGAAGATATGTCAGCGAAGGTTTAACACACAATCTTCCAAACTTTTGCACAATTTAAATCAAAGTTAAAAAATTTATGACATAAACATGAATAGTCTAGTCAAGAAGTGCTTTTTCTTCGAACTTTTTTCAGCAGTCTCCGAAAATTATGGTTGATGTGTCATTCGATTCGAAATAGCGTCTAGTTTTTGAAAACGGACGACTTTCGGAAATTGCAAAAGCTATAAGCAATTTAGTGAAAAATGAAAAATTGGTTTAGTTTTTTGGAAATATCTCAAAAACTAATTGAGATTTTTAAAATCGAAAAAAAAGATTCGAAAAGAGGAAGAAATTTTCTATAAAAAAGTCCCGACTCCCAGAATTATAGGACCAATATTTAAATTTTCCCGGAGCCCTGAAAATGAGCTCGAAATCGAGTGTTTAGCCGCGCGTAAGACGTTTCTGTTTTACCCATTTCTGCAAAAAAAAAATTTTACCACATAAAATATATGAATTGAGGAATGATAAAATTCAGGCATATACTCAAAAGATAAATGAAAAATAATCTGTCGGTAATAAATTTTTATTGCAATTATTCGATTTATTACGCTTTTGTTAATTAACAATTTTTTATTACTCGATCATCAATATTGCAAGTGTGATATTTTTTAAACTATGAGTGAGGAATTCTTTTCCTTTCGTAGAGCTATGATCATAACGGTTAAGAATCGATTTCCGTTCGAAATATTGAAAAATTATTATTTTTCAGTTATTCATTAACAATTTACTGCATTTTTAAATAAAAAAGTTTAATAAATCATCGAAAAAAATTTTTTATTATTTCGAATGTTTTTTTTTAAATCAGAAGCTACATAAAAATATTTTTTTTTAAATTTTTATCACTTATTGTTTAAAAATTTGATATAAACGAATGCATTGTTTATAACATAATTGAATTTTTTTGGGAATCTCAATCTTTGATAAAAGTTATGATTTGAAAAAAAGGGTTTCTTAAAAAAAATTTACAATGAAAAAAACGCATTTGTTAACCAACAATTTTTTTACCACTAATTATTAATATAAACGAACTATTTTTTTACAATCATTATTTATCTTATTTTTTATTATTTGGAAAAAAACTTTAATTTTTAAAATTTTTCAATGTTTATTAAATGAACAATTTGTTATGAACAGATGAATTTTCTCATTTTATTTTTTTCTAGTTGCAATTAATGAATGAAATAATATATAAATAAAATAATATAAAAATTTAAATGATAAAAAAATAGATGATAATAATTGAGTAATGGAGCGCAAAAATTATAAAATTCGGTAAAAATGAAAAAAAATACATGGTTGTTTTTCATTCATTAATTGCAACCAGAAAAAAAATAAAATGAAAACGTTCATTCCTTTATAACAAATACGCGTTTTTTCCATTGTAAAAATTATTTTAAGAAACGCTTTTTTTTAAATCATAATTTTTATCAAAAATTGAGATTAAAAAAAAATTCAATTACATTATAAACAATGCATTTGTCTATAACAAATGTTTAAACGATAAGTGATAAAAATTTGAAAAAAAATTATGTAGCTTCTGAATAAAAAATATATCAGTAATAATAAAAAAATTTTTTTCAATTATTTATTAAACTTTTTCATTTAAAAATGCAGTAAATTGTTTATAAATAACTGAAAAATAATTTTTTATTATTTCGAACGGATATCGATTCTTAACCGTTATAATCATAGCTCTACGAAAGGAAAAAAATTCCACACTTATAGTTTAAAAAATATCACACTTGCAATATTGATGATAATCGAGTGATAAAAAATTTGTTAATTAACAATAGCTTAAT
>WOGR01011872.1:0-15775 GCA_015342045.1 Leptinotarsa lineolata | reverse complement strand
CTCAAACGCATCAATACGTTACACGAAATATAGCACTAACATAATTTGTACTACTGAACCTACGCTAATAACCCTATGTGGTTGAAGTGTCTTTGTTAAAATAAAAAAAAAGGTCAAGTCGTGTATTTGATAACGTATTCGTGTTATTTCATGGATTCATTTTTTAGCGGAAATATATTTGGCAGTAAAAAAGTTACTGATATAGTTAAAATAGAACGTCAACGTTTTGAATCAACCTGCCAAGACATGAGAAAAAATAAATTTTCACTGACTGTTAACGAATCAACAGATAGAGAAGCACTATAAAGGTTGTTTATATCTCCATTTTCAAATCTACCGATTTTTCACGATGGGTTTTACCGACTTTTGAATTTATAGGTTGGCATCACTGGGAAGACCTCTCATAATCGGGGTGGACTTCCTTCAGAGTTGTCGATATGCGATTAGGGCGATGTAGCGGTAAAAGCTTTGATTGAGCAGACCGTTTGTTTGTTGTTGGGCTCATTTTCAATGGCCTGGTCAAAAGCGAGAGAGATAGAGGTTCGTTACTCCAACTCGTTTGGGAATTACTTCTTTTGGGGACTAAGTGTTCAGCCTCATTTCGAATTCCTTTCTCCTCTTCCGTCAAGCTTGACAGTTTTTTTTTCATCTCAAAACGTTGCGTTATTTATTTTTTCTCATGTCATTTCTAACTGAGGCACATTGAAAATGACAAAAATATTTTATGTTCTTCATTTGAATTGTGTGTAGTGGTATTCCTTTCGGGTTCCAGTCCTTCATCAACAAAGACTCTCGTCAAGGTGGAGGTGCAAGTTTATTTCTAGGGTTATCCCTTCCGAATGCGCCATATAAATGACTATCCTTTAATATTTTAATGTTATTTTCACAATGTTTGTGTTCTGTTGATCATTTCTATAAGTCATCAATTTTGTTTTTCCTAATTGAACGTATTTATGTAGGGGTTTTGAGATTTAGACTAGGAAACGTAAATATTTTATATTTGTTTCCTTGGAATGAAGAATGAAATCTATGAGCCGTTTTTTTTTCCAAGGATATAGAGGTACCTTCTGGCTTCCAACAAATATTTTCAAAATACGCCCGATAATTATATAGGTAGAATGTCTTGCTTTAAACTATCACCCGAACAGAATCTTAATTGAAAATTTTGAAAGCTGAATATTATTGTTACACCAATTTTTTCAGGATAATCGTTTTGGTTGGACTTTTTATATGTTACTTCATGCTAGCCAGCTGCTATTGTGTTATAATGTCCGAGAATTTCAATTACGTTGTCAACTACCATTTAGGATACACAAGTGAAATAAGAATAACCATTGCCATAATGTTGGTCCCGCTTATACTACTGGTCTACGTGCCAAATTTGAAATACCTAGTACCGTTTTCAATGGTGGCGAATATTTTCATGGCGATTGGTTTATTAATTACAATGTACTACCTCGTTGTAGATCTACCACCAATTTCCGAAAGATACCTCATCACTGACGACATTACTAGACTACCAGTATTTATAAGCATTACCATATTTGCCATGCAAGTCATTGGAGTGGTAAGTGAAACTACAATTTTTTAAGGTATAAGGAATATTCAACGAGTAAATATTAATAAGGAAACTGAATGGATAGGTTCACATCGTTAGCTGTTCACATAGGTTAGCTGTTCTCTCTCTAAATTTGAATACTTCAAATGTTATTTGTGAAAAAATAAAATATGACGTCATAGATACTTTGAGAGGTTATATTTCCGAAAATAATTGCTCTGAATTTTTACCATCATAGAAAAAATCACGGAAACCGTAAATGGGAACCCCGTAAATTTTTTTTAGAAACTTCAAATGACAAAGTAGCCAATGCATTTCATACACAGAAAGCTGCTGATATTTTTATGTTTGGTTGTTCTCTTCATCTTAATATTTAAAACGTCAGTGCTGAAAAAAATGACGTCATTTTGATACTTTGACAGGCTATATCTGAAAAACCAATCGAGTCCGACTAAAAATTGTTTTGAATTCCTACCATCATGTGGTATCATCGCGAAAATCTGTGAGTATCCCATAAAGCACAATTTTCCTGAAAATCGTCACTAAGTTGAAATAACTCGATTCCTCACTGATGCACAATAATAACATGAATAATTCCTAATAAAACATCCCAATATGTTTAAAATATAATTTACCGGTTTCAACACCATAATGTACTAGATACAAAGAAGAGAAAGAACAAGATACATGACAATAACAATTGTCATGGAATTTCATTTGAAATATGCTGGTCCATGCAGAAGCCATGGAACAATTAGAACACACTTGCACCGAAACTGTTCTAATTGGCAGAATAATAACGTCACAAGTACTTGAGAACCAGGGCTGCCAGAACTAGTGTTTTCGTACTAGATCTAGTGATTTCGGCCAATGTTCAAGTACGTTAGTGTTACATTTAATATATCTAGTACATTTTAGCAAATAATTTATATTTAGTACAATTCTTAGTACAAATGAGAAGCTCTTGTCAAAATTGTCACTGTCAATTGCCAAATTTGAATTTTAAACAAATGTAAACCACGCTAAAAAGTGTTTGCCATTTTGGTAATATACATTATAATAATGGACAAGTTGTGAATTGTAAATTATAAATAATAATCATTATCAATACGTTTTATTTTTAAAGGTTTGTTATACGAGAAAAAAGCAGGTTGCCTAGAACCGGTCAATGAAAATGAAAGTATTGTTTTAGAAATTGACAGTGATATTAGCCAAGCAGAATTAGAGATTAGAGACTTATCTTAATCATAACAACGATAATATGGAACAGGAAGAGAATGAAGTTTCTTCATTATCATAATTTGAGTCTAAAAATGAAGAGGGACATCCGCCAAGAAAAAGAAAACGGATTTATAAGCAGAAGTCTCCCGCTATTTATTTGGTACTTTTTGTGTTCGGTATTGGTGCTTTATAGTCCGTTTTGGTACACATTGATATTTATTCTTTTTAGTACATTTTCTCCGGATTTATTACTTTTTGTTTCATGATTTAGTACATCATTGCATTTTCATTCTGGCAGCACTGTTGAGAACATATTCATCTACCTGTTGTTATTATAATTTAAACACATTCAAATGTTCTATTACAATTTAAATTCATGTAACCTCTGTTTTCTTTCATTATTACTATAGTATTTCATAGATCATGCCATTGGTGAACAGTATGGAAACACCTGAACACTTTACCGGTTTATTCGGTGTTTTGAATCAAGGCATGTGTGGTGTGACAATAATCTACATAATGATGGGGTTCATGGGATATCTTAAATACGGTCCAGAAGTCCATGGAGCTATTACGTTGAGTCTTCCCATTGGAGAATAGTGAGTATTTTCAAGATACTGAGGGAAATATATTCTCGTGCTACTGACGTTTCTTTAATTTAAATGATTCGTGAGGCTTGTGACTTTCAAAATGTCTCTACTAGGGTTTCTATAATTTTGTGCTTCATCTGAGTACGACTGAGACTGAAATTACTGATTCAAATAGTGTTGCATGTAAAATAACTGACAAAATCATCTTGTAAAACCAATTGAAACGTACAGCTATAAATATTTCATATTATATAAAATAGCGTAGAAAGTATAAATATTATAACAGTCTTTGTCTTTTAAGGGAACCAGTAACGACCTTAGGTCACGAGGGGCTCAGCCATACGAAAGAAAAACAAAGTCGTAAAAATTAATTGCGTCAAAGATGTCCCATAAGAAAATATGATTCATTTTCTGAGAGTTCAAAGGGTCATAGACGAGACCGAACAACCATCGTTAATTTAATGTGATAAAAACAAAAAACGCCTTCTATTCCTAAACCGAGAAACACATGTATAAAATCCGAAATGGTTCTTGCAGTGACATCTGTATGTCAGTGGCAGAATAATGGCATTGGACTGCTAAGTAATTCTTGCCTACTTATCCACCAGGATTTGAAGAGGGAGCCACTGAAATAATTTAGAGCTATCCGATTGGACAGGGACTCTGGGAGAATTCGAATTCCACCTTCCTCAAGAGAATTTAGTTGGAAGAAAGTTAAATTAGTGTTGCGCGAAGCTAGGGATGGTTAAGTATTTGGAACCAGGGGGCGGATCACTGAAGACAGTGTGTCTTCAAGGGTTTCTGTGTCGGTGATTGTTCGCGGTTTAGATAATTTGAGGGAGTCTTGCGCGAATTTTCGATTGGGTTGTTTGGATACTTGAGTCCTGGGAGGCTCTTGGGGTGGACCGAAGTACGAATAATTTTGGTCTATGTTTCGCGAAGTGAACGCGGTATTTGGGAGTTATTCGCCCCTTGTTTGGCTAGATGCCTTGAGGGAAAAAGGGGAGTAGCGTGCGAGGTCAGTAGTGGACCGGTTGAATTTTCTGCAGTGTCAGAAAGTTCGAGAGTTGTCGAAATACGAGGGGTATTTCAAAACATGGTTTCGCGAGGTGATTCGAGAGGGAGGAGTAATCGCGTTATGTTTGGTTAGCTGACTTGAGGTGGAAGGTCAGGAGCGTGCGAGCTCAAAAATAGAATGGATTGGACTTCCTATGGAGCTCTGGTGAATTATTAGATGATTCGCGAGGGGATTTTGTTGATCGTTTTTACGGTTTATCGCGGTGTATTTGAGTTAAAAGATGCGGAAGATAACTTAAGGGAGTCGTACGCAGAGATTTGGGCAGTTCAGTCTAATTTCCTACGACTTCCTAAATCGAAGACAGCGATTCAAATAAGATGTGAACTGAACAACCTTTTCCTCAATAAACTTGGCACGTCCCACAGTTTCCGATTTTCTCACGGTGGCTTTCCGTACTTTGGTCCGGGATATTCGATCGTGGAAATGGTGACACGGGACTGTAGAGCTATTGGATTAATTTTTTTGACCAGAAGAGAAATATATGTGTCGACAACAAGTACCATCCAGGGCTAAATCTATTAAACAATTCCGAACGGTTGGCGATGACAATGACAGAGGTCTATTTAAGCTCCTATGCTATTTGGAATATATATTGACAGCGTTTAAGAAGCCATGCCTGACGGTAAATAATGTAAATATGTAAATTATGTTGGAGTCTCCATTGGAGACAGTGAACAAGATACCATTTCAACAAAAGTCAACATGTCTTACTGAGTTTAGATCAATTTTTTCCGAAATTTTTTCTAATACCTGAGAAAGCACTCGAGCAATTTCATCGGTTATTTCTTCAAATTTGCCACTTCCATACGATATAGAAAATCCTACTCTCGCCTACAATAACGTAACGTAAATCCCTTGTTACGTTCTCATAATGTTATAGTGACGATATGAGCGAAGCTGCCGAACAGAAAAAATGCTGAAAGAAACGAAATTGTGATAATATTGCTTCAACAATTTACCGAACAAACGTGAACCCCGAAGTATTTACTTTCTCGCCATTCTCGCTGAAGAGAGTGAAGTTGCGTTGCCAGCGTGTTTTTCTTCCCACTTCGTTTTCGTTAATGGACTCTGATCCGTGAAAGTTTAAACCGCTTTCCAGTATTTCATTCCTAATTTTCATCTTGACTTTACGAATTGTTCTCCTGCTGAGTTTTAATTTATATTGGTTGTCGAAAATCATAACAGGAGATGAAAATTTTCAGAAAGCGTTTGACAGTTTCATACACAGGGCTATCCAAATTCGATGCTAACACATGGGCTGAGAAATCCCGGGTCTGAGGAAAAAAACGCGTTTTTTTGTTCAAATTGGCATTATTCATCAACGTGATCCACATCAAGTGCCACACAATCATTCCAGCGCAGGTCTAGCATTTCGATACCAGTTTTGTAGAACGATTTATCTTTTGCTTTGAAATAGACCTCAGTTTCAGCAATAACCTTTCCATTCGAGCGGAATTTCTGACCGGTCAGCATTTTTTTGAGGTCTGCGAACAGCCAATAATCGCTGGGAGCCAAATCTGGCGAATGCAGTGGATGTGGGAACAATTCGAAGTTCAATTCATGTACTTTTGCCATTGTTTTGACAGGTGACACGGTTGTCTTGATGAAATGAAATATTTTTCTTCGCCATACCCCTGCGGTCGTTTCTTCGCCATTTCGGCGTTCAAACGCTCCAATAACGTTCTATAATTTTCACTGTTGATGGTATTTCCCTTCTCAAGATAGTCGACGAGTATAATAGCACGAACATCCCAAACTACCGAGGCCATAACCTTTCCAGCCGATTGTTGTGCTTTTGGGCACTTAGGACGAAGTTCACCAGTTGGGCTCCACTCAGATGACGATCATTTTGATTTCAGAGTCGAGTGATGTATCCATGATTCATCCATTGTCACATATCGACGGTTAGTCATGTTTTAACATGACCAAACACTGCTCAGAATCATCAAGACGTTCTTGTTTTTGGTCAACAGTGAGCTCGAGCGGCACCCACTCTGAACAGACCTATCTCATAGTCAAATGCTCACGCAATATGGTGCCAACACGTTCTTTTGATATGTTCACAATGTCAGTTAACTCACATAACTTCATTTCTCGATCATTCAGAACGATTTTGTAGATTTTTCTGCTGTTTTCTGGTGTTACTGCCTCATTTGGACGTCTACTGCCTTTCAGATCATCAGTGTCTCTACGACCACGTTTGAAGTTAGCAAACCAACGTTTAATTGTTGTTTCTAATGGAGCAAAGTCCCTATAACACTTTTCAAGCCATTGTTTCGCTTGAACGGTATTTTCTCATCAAGAAATAGTGTAAAATCACAACACGAAATTGTTTTTGATCCATTTTTTTGGAAATAACAAAAGTAGTCACTCTTAGCACAATAACACACAAAATTATGAGGAGAATATCATAAAATTTCAACAGCTTTCTATTGAAGGTTAGTCCTAATTGAAAAAGCGGTGAATGCAATAAGTCTACGTATTGAAATTCATTGGACGGCAATTGATAGAGACTACCTTGAATTTCGGCTATGTTTGTGTATTTTTAACCGGTACCAACAAAACGACGCTAGCTCTTTTGGTTTCATAGGTAAAGAGCCGAAAAATTTGGTAATATCCTAAGCCCCCTTCTACCTGCAATTTTCATGAGCAACTTCGAAAAAAACTATACAATGTCATGCAATTCTCCAAAAATATATTCGCTGGTAGAGGTAGGTATGTTGACGATGTGATAGCTTGTTTCACAGAAACACATAGACAATAACAGGTATTTTTCCAATACATCAACTCTATTCATGAGAGCATCAAATCCACAATAGAACTAGATACTAATAATTCGATAAACATTTTAGACCCCACAATTACAAAAATTAATAGCAAACACGATTTCGCAATTTACCATAAACCAATCCATACAGACACAAGTATAAACATCTATTCTAACCACCCACAGCAACATAAATTAGCAGCTCACCACAGACTCATCAACATACCAATATCCACAAAGAATTTTCACAAGTTATCAAACCTGATGAAACAAATTGCAGCGAATAACAACTTCAACCAGAATATAATCAATCACATCCTTGCTAAAAAACGTAACAAACAAGCTATTAACCAAGAATACCCTTACATGAAATACAAAACTGGCACCTTCTAGACACTCACATATAACGGAAAAACATCAGATAAAATAAAAAGACTAATATCAACATAGCATATGAGACTGGTAACTGCTTGGGTAGACATATGCAAACTAGCATGCTGAATATGCTTGGAAGTTCATGTAGGAAAGACTTCAAGAAATTTTAAAACAACCTCTGCGGGGAGAACTATTTCAGGGTTTATATCAAAACGAATATAGATTTTGAAAATAATAAATAGCATGGGATCCAGTATAGAACCTTGCGGAACACCAGAGGATTTAACAAATTTGACATATTGGAGACAGAGGTAGTGTACGAAGTGTTTTCTTTCGATAATGTACTATTTACCGATACCGATATACAGAAAACATTGAAAAATCACAAACTATCTCTGGCTTTATCATCTTTGGTCGGAATTATATCGAATATCTGAGATTCGTCACGGTAATATGTTCACAGAATGTTCATACATGCTGCCATCCAGCTTGAGCCACGTTGAAAGCTTGTACACCAACGTTCCTGCCAGAGAATTACTTCAAATCCTACAAGAAGATGGGGACCAAGGACATAAAATGGGGTTACCAATAGTGGTCATTGAATCACCAAGTTGGTTTGTCCATGATTGCTATTTCCAATAGAAGGATGTACGGAACGCAAAGGATTGCCAATAGGAATGTCACTTTCACTTGTTATAGAAAATATATACATGGAGTTGTTTGCAGAAGCTCGCAAGAAGCTTGAAGACGACACTCACATACTATGGAATCATGTAAGGAACTGGACACCTCAGTAACGTGAACTTTACATAACATTTTCGAAGGAGAAGGAAGTCCACAATGCACTGCCGTTTTGAGAGGTTATGATGAAGACAAAATGTGAGACTCATACGAGAGAGTATCTCAATTACGAATTCAAACTCTGTAAAGTAAAGTGGTTGTAGTAATAAAGACGTTTATTATTATTATTATTATTATTATTATTATTATTATTATTATTATTATTATTATTATTATTATTATTATTATTATATTCTTCATTGCCATAAAATCAACTGAAGATATAGCACGTCAGAGGTTATAAAACAATGCATTAAAGTGTATGTACAGTGAAAAAGGTTACAATTCAATTCATTGACTGAATAAAAGTGAATACAGGTACGCATAAAGATATCTAATGAAAAGTATTGTAGTTTGAATAACTGTATCAAGACTCATCACCAGCTGTTGCAACTGTAATAATTTTTCTCCTTCAGAAATTCTATCGTTAGGATTTTGAATTTTCTCAAGCACTGAGTATTTTCCATTTCAGTTGGGACTGATATGTGACTAATATGTCTCAATGGCTTTATAGTGGGGTCCCTTCTCATAGAATGATGTAGTGAGTTTTGCTATTCTTAGGTCGGTTTTTCTTCTAGTATTTATTGCCATTTGATTGGAATAATGATCACAGTTCCTTGTAAAGATGTGGTAGTGTTTTTTTACTGAATGAAGAAAGTATAAGGAAGGAACGGTTAACAAGTTCTTTTAGGTTGGTCTACATGTTGACCCATAAGGTAATTTTAACATAAAGCGAATTATACACTTTTGAGTTCTGAATATTTTGTTCGCCATAAAGATGTGCCCCAAAATATAATGCTATATTGAATAATTTGTTGAATATGTGCATAGTTATATACCTTTATGCTGTTCAACGAGACTTGGTCCCTTGTTGTTCGAATTACTCTTGCTACAGAACAGAGCCTTGAGTCCAAATAAGCATTGGCTTATCCTTGTGTTGCCTCAGAAGTGAGGTGATCTCTGCGGCTTTAATATGAACCTTTTGCTGAACGGGTTCCAACTCAGTGACGGAGTTGTGATCACCTCGTTCAGTGTCAAAAACTAGACCGAATTCATCAGCTGCTTGGGCAGCTGCCCTAAAGAGAAATGCATTCCTGCTCTCTCATGGTCACCGACCATGCAGAGAAGAAGATCCGAACTCCTGACGACTTTACAGGGCTATATCCAGTATCATTCTGTCATGTAGACACTCCAAAGTCAAAAGTCCACGGCTCCCCTGTTATCGGGAAAGTACAACCGTGGATCGGACGATTTAGGATGCAAACTCCTAAGAAGATGCATCATTTTTCGGGTCTTCATGTCGAGTTGATACAGCTCCTCTCGAGTCCACTTCACTATTCCAAACAAGTAGAGTAAGATTGGAGCAGCAAGCATATTCGTTCCAGCAACTTTGTTCTTTCCCGACAGTTCCGATTACCAGATCTGCCGGAGTTTGTGCTGATACTTGCCGCGAAGAGAGTTTTTCACTGCTGTTACCTCTTGTGAGTGGCGTTGGTCCACCCCGAGGTAAGTATACGTCTCTCCGGCATTCAGATGGTGTAGGATGCTTCCATCTACGAGCTGCACATCCTCTCTGTAGGCCCCGCATCGTCCTCTTTTGAGATGGACCATTGCACATTTGTCTATCCCGAGTTTCATACCGATAGCATGCGTGTACCTTTCCACCACCCTCAAGGACTGATAGAGATCCTTTTTTTTAGAGGCGAAGAGTTTAAGATATTCCGTAAAAAACAAATGGATGACCTTGTGCCTCCGGTTTCCAGGAGTGCCACGGTTATACCCTCGAGTATTTCTGAGCGCAACGGATAATGCCAATAGTGGAATACAGAAGAGAAGGAGACTGAGGGAATCTCCCCGAAATACACCCCTTCTGAAAGTGACCCATTCTGTTTGGACTCTGGCTTGACCAGATGTTATGGTGAAGCGAGTCCGCCAGAGAGGTATCAGTTGTGCAAGGCATCTCACTATTTTGTCGNCGCCAGAGAGGTATCAGTTGTTCAAGGCATCTCACTATTTTGTCGGGTACCGCAAGGCATCTGAGCAAATGCAAGATGAGCTCATGCGATGTTGTATGAAATGCCTTGCGGTAATCGATCCAGGCCATAGATAGATCACGCTTATATTGTATCGAGTCCTGCGTTACACATCTATCGACAAGCACCTTCTCTTTTAACCATCTCTGCTCATATATCCTTTCGAATATTCGGTCAACTGCGGTGAGTATTCGTGTGTATGAGTTGCTTTATTATTATTATAATCCGAAGTCTTGAAGTACCATTAGCATGCATGAAAGAATAAATTCTGAAAACTATACGGAACTTTGATAGTTATTAAAGAGAAAAAATGAAAGTATTCTACCTAGAAAAGCTAATATTTTATTCAACGAACACAAAATGAAGCCATTACTTGTGGGAAAGGAATTTGTCGACGGATTTGAAGTTTTTATTCGTTCTACGTTTCGGCTTCGGCTCTGAAGCCGAACTAGAAAGTAAGGCAAGACTGAGGTCTAACGTATTCACTTGTCTATTCAAGGAATCTAATATGGCTACTCCCAAATGAGTTACTGTGAAAGCTTAAAGTCCTGGTTGATCCGCGTCTAAAGTTTTCTGTTGCTCAACGTTTACACAGTCCTCACTTGGCAGCAGTTTTATGCAGAATTAAACACAGGGCTGAAAAGTCCTGGGCCTAGGAAACGAAACGGTTTTTTTTGTTCGAAATTGGCTTTATTTATCGACGTAATCTCCATCGAGAGCCACACAATTTTTCATTTCGATACCACTTTTGTGAAACGATTTATCCTTTGCCTCAAAATAGGCCCAAGTTTCAGCAATTACATCTTAATTCCAGCGAAACTTCTTACCGATGATCATTTTTTTGAGGTCTTTGAACAGCCAGTAGTCGCTGGCAGCCGAATCTGGCGAATACGGTGGATGTAGGAGCATTTTGAAAATCAATTCATGTAGTTTTGCCATTATTTTGATTGACTTGGGACACGGTGCGTTATCTTGATGAAACTATATTTGTTCTTTGCTAAATACGGTCGTATTTTTGCAATTTCGCTATATAATATTGCATGTTGATGATATTTCCCTCCTCAAGATAGTCGGTGTCTCCAAGACCACGACTGTATACAGCAAACCAATTGTTACAGAATTTATCATTATTATCTCCTGATTGTACTCTGTATATCGTTTTTTAGTTGACATTTGTTAGTAGTAATCAAGGTTGATGTGAAAATATAAGTTTGATAAAAAATATATTAAATGAAATATTTGAAAGACGTCTGACTTTCTGAAAGAATATAAAATTTTGTTCTTCGACTCGGAATAAATAATAATATACAGGTACTTAGGTGTTCTACCCATGATAGCTGATATGAGGTTGGTGATTTACTCATTATTTCATTAACTAGAAATGAATTATTCAAATGTTTTTCCCGATTGGGCGATTCAAAACGAATTTTCAGTAAACCAATAACTTTCAACATTCCGTGGCATTATTAATATAGATTGAACAATTTTTTGGCATCAAAACGTTTCACAATATCGATATGGAAACGTTAACTGATCATATTTTCAACTTCAAAAACTTTCAAGTAATCCGCTTTCCATCAACAACCTCTGAAACCAAACTCATTCTATCGATCACTTCAGAGGTTGTGTTATTCAATTTCCTGAACGGGAACTTTATTACATGGGCATTTCGGTACATAATTGATAAATTAATTTTGAATCGATTTTACATCACATAGATTTAATAACGAAAGTGCCTTTCAATATTCGGGTGTGAAAACAAAAATGTTTCATAGATGTCCTCAATGATCGGAAATTGTAGTGAAGGAGATTTCATGAATATTGTCATCCATTTTCGTTCAGTTCAGATTTTCGTTCAGTTCGGATTTTCGTTCAATTGTTTTCTGAATGTTACAAAGGATAAGTATAAGGTTGTTTTGAGACACACCTGTAGACATATGTAGACCATAGAAACAAAATCATTTCCTACGATAATTTCAAAATGGATTGTAACAGAATTGAAGTGCATTGAATAGAAGAACTAATGAAAGTTACGGCTACCTATACACGCTTGTATTGTAGCCAGAAAACAAAATAGTTATTTTAATCCTATATAACCAGCAATACTGATTTTGCAGGGTAGAGAAAGGGAGTGATAGGAAGAAGAAGAGAGAGAACGAGAGAGAGAGAGAGAGAGATCTGTTTGTGATGCGCTCTGGAAGGCACCTTATGGTGCTTTATGGTTACTCCTCATTCAAGTATCAGTAATAGCATATCATAATTATTGTCAAAAAACTTTTTCAACTCATTTTCAAATTTGAGTTCGTTTCTCATTGTAACGTTTAGATCCAAGATACGTTATAGGATAAACCATTTTGTTCTCGATATGATAGGCCGTGAAATTTATATAAATGAGAAGGCAACAAAATAAAAAATATAAATTCATATGTTCCACTGAAAACATGAAAATTTATTTATCAAACTCCAATAGGTATGAATTAAAATAGTACAGTATTGTTGCGGTTTTAGATTTTTTTTGTGAAATTTTGACTGCAGAAACTGGAGTCACAGAAATTTTCATGAATATTTGAATGAGTGCATGTCACAACTCCAACAGTATAAAATTTCAATTGAAGTAAGTACATCTGATTTTGAAGCAGCATTTATGATTTTTCGAATTAACAGATCGCAGCAATGGAAGCAATTACTGGCCTGACCCCTCTGGACGTAACCTGGAGGTTACGTTAATGGCCGTGGTACGATTGCGCACGGCTAGTGTAAACCTTGAAGTAGGAATGGGTCAATTGAGGCTAAGCCTTTGGCGAGAAGCGCTTATTGCGCTAGCTCTACTGCAGGCAGCCAGTGATGCAAATGAACACAGGTTTCTGTTCAATAAACCATACAAAATACAAATGAAACAGAACACAGAGTCAGATGCTGTAAGTGCAATACGCATATATTGCAGAATTGCTCAAAAATCAGAAAAGGCTCAGGATGTGGAGTGTACCCCAGATCATTAAACCCAATAATTAACTGGGGAATGGGAAAAAATAACAGCATGGCTGGTATCTCAACCGCCACAAAAGGAATTTCTGGCAAAAACATAATAATCTGCACTGATAGTGGTCTGAAACAGATAACGTGCTACCTCAGGGTTAGTACTAGAGTGCCACCAAGACTTAGATACGCCTCGGTAGATAATAATATTATCCTGAGGTGGGGACACGATAGGAGTAAAGGTAATCGCATTGCCGATTCTTTAGCCAAGAAAGCGGCTGGACTAAGCATTTCAGGACCCCGTGACACCTACCGTCTGATGACTTCGACAATTGCGGAACTAGCCAAACGTCACACTCATGCTCAATCCTTAGAGAGATAGGATGGAATCAAAGGATGCAATTTTGCCAAGATCAACCTGGGTGACCCTGAGAAGCTGGCGCCTAAGAAGTATCTAGCGATGGCCAGGAAAAATCTACGTTCAACAGTGGGATTTATGACTGGTCACTGTCAACTGAGGAAACAATTTCATACTATGGGGCTGGTGGATACATCTTTATGCAGAAGGTGTGAGCAAGACGATGAAACTGTAAGGCATGTCTTATGTGAATGTCCGGAGTTATCGTCAATAAGAGAGTGTGTATTCGGCAAGTCTTGACTCACACCTGCCGATATTAAGGAGATGTCTCTTAGTGACCTGTCCACCTTCCTGGAAAGGACAGGATGGACAATTACCTAGAAGGAAAACTCCTTGGGAGGATGTACAATGGGTCACATGTGGGCTAAGTGCTGTGGGTCTACACTCACCCTCCCTACTCGACAGATACAGATATCAGATTGTTGGTCAAACTGTTTAGGAAACAAGTAGCGGAAATTTGTGTTGAAGCCCGAAACCCTTAAGTTTCAATTGATATTAATCATTATCTACTTTTCTTCTGGTTGTTTTTCATAACTTCTATAACAAAAGCGAGCTCGCTTCGTTTTTCTCATCAATTATATTCGATCTGGAAATATCATGTGAACATATTTTTATCTACTCAAACCGAAGCCCTGCACGTCCACTACATTCTGAATATTTCATTTCGGTGATGTATTCCGGAACTGGTATTTGGTTATTGATTTGGAGCATTACTCTGGATGGGTCCTATCTATACATAATCGTAACATGAATCTTTTAAAACGTGTCTGACGTCACAACATGGATCAAATATGAATCTACTCATTGCGGTTCGATAGCATTATAAACCATGATTCGACTCTATGCATACTGTACATATAGATTCAGTGTGTATTTGTGGAGTATTCATACAGTTTATTCAAGAAAAATTGGCAAAATAAATAAATTACTTGATATTAAAACTGTAAGAGAATCCTGACACGTTAACTTTAACGATTAGGAAGACACACCTTTGATTATAAGAAGAATGTCTGTGAAATAGAATTAACATTTTCAATAAAATCTTTTCGTTCAATCACGTTTTTTTTTTTATTATCACAAATATATCCAGTGAAAAACGTTCAATTAAATCTGCTTCAATAGCTACAATACGAGCGTTTACAAATTTTTTTCAATTTTCGTTATCTATCATACGTTCTGTAAGGGCACAAGATTCTATATTCCTCATAGAATTACTTTTATCCCCACTCATTCAGTCTTCGAGTTGTCGTTCCGTTCGACCAATAAAATTTTTAAATGTAAAGGGAAATCAACAAATCGGTCCAATTTTTATATGTATTGAACTGATAAAAACAGAAGAAAAAAAGATAATCAAGATGGTACAGAAAACTCATAGATAGTAAAAGACTAATTATATCATTATTATTCGTATCAACCGGTCAAATAAAAAACAATAGGAACAAAATTTGAGCAGTAGAATCGACAAAGTTTCGCATCCATCCTTGAGATTTGAATGTTTGAATTAATCGAAAATTCTCATCCAAAATCCTTTGTTATTAAAATTCTGTACCCCATCAAACAGTAATATATCTACGAAAATAGTAACAAATACTCCAAGTTCCACTTATAATAAAGTTTTGCCTTATACTGAAGAATTTACCCCTGATTTATTTGAAATTTTGTTAAATAACCAATAAGAAGAATAAATTTTGAATCTGTTTCACATTCATTTTCTCCATCAAAAGCCCCTATAGGAGGTTGCCTTCTATATTTCGGGATTAGAGAACAAAAACAAATATTAATCATCGAAAATCAATTTATTGTATCTCAAAATATTCCCCATGAAGATCTGTACACTTTTGCATGCGTTTGAACCAATTGTCGAAGCACTTTTGCCACTCTGATTGAGGTATCTCCAAAACATGCATTCTGAATGCAGC
>WOGR01011871.1:0-10404 GCA_015342045.1 Leptinotarsa lineolata | reverse complement strand
TTCATCAACTCAGACCAGGAGAGTTTTAATGCCGCGCCGCCAGTGGTTCCTGGAAAGTTGTAACCAAGTGCGCGATTTTTCTTTAAATTGTATTTGGACAGACGAAGCTTGGGTGAGCAGTGCCGGCATTTTCAACCGCTACAATTCTTATACTAGGGCACAACAGAATCCTCATTCTATTGTGGAGCAGATAAGTCAAGGAAGATTTGGATTTAGTGGGTGGGCAGGTGTTTTCAGGAGTAAAATTATGGCCCTGTTCATTTATAATGGCACTCTCACATCTCAGATGTATTCAGAAATTTTAAGACAAAATATTGAATCCCATGTTGATGAATTGCCATTACTGGAGCTCAGGAAAATATATTTTCAATAAGACGGGACTTCCTCTCACAATACTGCAATTGTCACCAATTTTTTGGCTGCAAATTATTGAAATAATTAGATAGCCAACCAAGGACCCAACCATTGGCCGTCCAGGTCACCGGACCTAACGCCTATGGACTTTCACTTCTGGAGAAAGTTGAAAGATTCCATTTTCGAATTGCCGACCAATTCTATACTCCTATTGAACTAATTAATTTGGCAAGAAACATTCAGAAAAGATGCCGCCTATGTGTAGGAGAAGCTGGAAGACATTTCGAACATCTCTGAAGAAATATATTCCATTATTTGTTCTTATCATTATTATTATTGTTGTTGAAGTTTCATTCATTAGTAGTAAATATGGTATGACTTGTTGTCAATTTGATTAAAACTATGCGTTTTAATTACTGCTTTGAAAAGCTCTCCCAACATTTGATAGCTACTAGTGAAGTGTGTGTTTCAAAGTCTACATAAAAAAATCTGAAAGCTTTGTATTTCAAGGATTACTGTAGAAAAACATCAGGTGTGCTACATTTTTGGGAAGGTAGTTTCAAACTCTACTAAAATATGCAGGAATATATAGGGTGTCTTATTGAAAAAATACTTTTCCATCAATAACTATTGATATCTTATTTGAAAAAATAAGTTTTTCACACCATTGTACGTAAAAAAGTACTTTGAGAATGTTTCCATAGAAACAAGAAATTTTTAAGTTACAGCAACTTTTCGAAATTGCACATTTTCAAAAAATATGCTGTAACTCAAAGACGATGATAGATATCGATAGGCGGTTTTCACCATTAAGTTTGTCATAAAATTTGACACCTAAACACAGTCATCAGTTTTCATCTATCTAGTTTTAAAACAGGAGTTGTCCTTCAAAAGTGTCCAATTTGGCGCACTCTGTACAAAGAAGTCCAGATTAGTCAATTTTCTTATCAGTGTTATCGACTTATCTTAGAAAAGTCAGCCAGCATCCGAACGTTGTGAATACGATGTAAGTCGTGAAAGACATTTGTACTATTGGTATTCTGAACTTGTAATAAACATTCTACAATGTATCATTATCGTTTGAGTTTTTCAGAGGATCTTTCTTAGACAATATCCTGTAACTTACGCATTCGCCAAATATTTTTTCCAGATACTTTGAGGTGAATTAGAATCTCTGGCGTAAAATGAATCTAATGAATACACTTTCTCTACTCACCGGAACTAGAGCATCTTTTCTCTACGCACGTGTCGCTAAACAAGTTGGTATCATCAGGGGATGACTGAAACTGAATCATTTATTCATGTATTGATGATTGTGATTTTTTTGCTCTATACTTCTAGTGTATAGAAAAAAATGGACATTATAGCCAAATACTGGAACACTCATCGCTTTCTGCATTCCATTGAAAAACCAGTTATGTAATTTTGGGTATATTTCAGAGCCGACCTCGACAATTATGTAATTGAATTTGGAATCCACTTGCCACGACTAGAATGCAAAGGAAAATACGATGTCAATGGTAACGTTCTGCTCTTTCCAGTGAGGTCGAAAGGAGATTTTTGGGCTATATTCTGTGAGTTCACGTCGAGTCACATTTTTCAACGGTTGTTAACAAAAAATCATTTCACATTTCCAAAAAAACAAACAAACAAGGAATTCATGACATATTACCATTGATTACAGTAGTTACATCAATCGATGTAACTTTTATCCATAATATTCGTTATAGAATTTTCCACAATGATTTTTACTCAATACGCGTTTTGCTACATCGTAGCTTCATCAGTTGACAGTGTAGCAAAACGCGTTTTTGAAAATTCTATAATCATTATCTTGATAGTGTTAATAATTTTCATTCATTAATAATGTTTATAATCAGTTAGAATTTCCATTTACATCAATTATATCGAACGAAAGTGTTAGATAAATCTTGTCCTGCGAGTTTTTATATCAGAAAATGTTTCCCAGTGTCGTTTTTTGTTGATTCTTAAAAAATATAGGCATAGTCGTAATTAATCAAAATTATTATAATTGAATTTCAACTTCATTTTCTGAATGTTATCAAAATCTTACTGGAAACTCTGAATTTCAATTAATTCTCATTTCAGGTTCGAAATTTTGTCACACGCCGAGTTTAGTGAATTTATTTTCAACAAAGTTTCTACGGACTTTGGTACAATTCAGTTCATAAAATTCAAAAAAGAATGAAATTTGTGTATTCAGTGATCGAGACCATATGAATGCGAAATTAACATTTGCAGTCTCTTTATATTTTTGCGCTCCCTAATTATTAGTCAAAATTCAGTCGTTAGGATAGAGAATACTGTACGTGAAAACAATACTGAACCGATTTCTTCATCTAAAAAATTATTGATTTTGTGCTATTTGAAAGACACTTGAGATTTATGAAATTCGAGTTTGCTGATTGTATCATTTTTCTGCTTTACTAATTAGTCAGTTCATGATCTTCAATATCCTCTTTGGATAATTAATTCTCTATATCTCACATGATATTCATCAAATAAATATGAAACTACATTCACAAGAAAAATATCACTTTCTAGAAATTAATATTGAAATAATGAATACATATGCTTCATAAAATTTATGTTCCAGTGGAAGTGAATGGTGCTGCCAAAATTTTTGGAAAAGAGTTCAGGAACGAACAAAATGTGAGATTCATGAAAATTGACAGAATGGTGGTAGATTTCGAAATGAAGAAGAGCCGTTTCAGAATAAGAGATATAATCAATCACGGAAATATAATAGGTACGTAACATAATTGCATTCTAGCACTTTCAACATTATAATGAAACAGTATTAGGTAAGAGCCTACTACTCCTTTTATTGAAATCGTATTGAAACTCCTCAGTTGTTGAGGTGACAATGGTACGAGTGTCGAAATATATTTCTCAAGAAACAAGAATAATGGAGATACTTCTTCCCTCTGATTTATTATTCATCATTTTGTAACTATCTACAATTGCGAATTATCGTCCTAGCTGAAAATAAAACAAAAGCTGAACGGTTTTATTGAAAAATGTACTAAAAACTGAAAAATAATTCGGAAAGTCCTAAGTAGGAGTCATCATACCACTCTCCTCAGCAATCTCTACAGCAATTCCACTACTCATTCCCTGTCATTTGATATTGAGGTAGTCGTGAAAAAATATGTAATCCTCCATTTTGTAGCTGCGGCCAACTGCATTTACAATGATACAGAATTTATTTAATAGTATTGTCATCAAAATCAAATATGTGTATCAAATTTCAGATCAATCCGTTAACAAGAGGGGGTCAAACTCAAATTACTAAATTTGACCCAAATAAATAAAGAAACAAACAAACATGACCTACATAAATAAGTGAAACGTAGAGCTTCAATCACTGAGGAGTAGATTGTAGCCTTGATCATCTCCTGATGATACTGACTCGGTTAAAGAAATGCACGTCGAAAAACCATATTTCTGTTCTGGTAGGGAAAAAATGATCAATAGCTTAGTGACATTGTGATGGAATTGGCAGATAAATAATTAATGAAAAATCCAAAACGTATTCAACTAACACTTTATAAGACAACAAGTATAGCTGAGGCACCAGTCAAGCTAATAATTACACTGATCATCTTCAACCATGACTCAACCTCTGACAGAAGCACTAGCAGACCACTGTTATAATCTTAATGCAGTCATTGTTCACTGTAGTTCTGGCGTTGAATCTGGTCATTATAACGCTTTGGTCAAAGATGAAACGAACTGGTTCAAGTTTGACGATAGTCGTGTCACTAAATTTTCTGGTGATATCTTGAATTTATTGGAGCCTCTGGAAACACCCTACATTTTATTCTATGAAAGAGGGGAAATTGGCAGATCAGGATCTTCAGATTATGTGATGCTGCGGGATTTTCCGGGTTTTCCTGCAGCTGATAAAGCAAATGCGCCACTGGAGTCAATCAAGTCGTCCCGGAGCGCCAATTGATTTTTTTTTGTTTCATAATTCCTATTGAGAAATAAATATCTAACAATTTTTTAATAAATCACTTGGAAATCAACAGACTTGAGAATTCTGAAAATCCATTGAATGACCGAATAGAATTGATTTCTTTCTTTCTGTTGGAATTGAATTGTAATGTCGAAATTGGTAATTAATTTATTACATGTTGCAATTTTTTATGATGCTCAAATTCCAAATTAGACTTTACCTGACTCTGATAAAATTATCAGTTATTGAGAAGGTTCTTTTTTTTATAATGCATGAATTTTCAGTTATTCTATACTCAAACTCTGTTAAAATTATAAGTCATTGAATAGGTAGAAAGTTATATGATTCAAATTGTCATATTATATAAAGCATTAATTAGAGAGAATTCAGTTAGTAAGAATACGCCTGATGAAGTTATTGTATAGCGAAACACTGTTGCGGTTTTCTGTAAACTATTCACTGTTCAGTGAGAATCTCACAATAAAGTGTTACTTGAATACGCGATATTCGTTGAACCGTCTCTTTGATTTGAGATCAGAATTTTTCATTTTGAGTGAAAAAAATCAACACATGAAAAAATTGTTTGGTGATGAAGAATGGTTTCTTAACTTATCTAGCCGTACATAATTCTCCGAAGATTATTCAAAAGGGGACTGCATCAGAAATTTTTTTTCGGGAACCATGAAGGATTATTTTAAAGAGAAATCTCCTATCAACTTCTGAATCGGATTTTAAACCAAGTACTATTTGATCTTTCTGCAAGCTTTGCTATTTTTGATGCCATTTGTTACGAGTTACTTGGGTCAGAGTGGATTTACTGAACTCTTGTGCATGAAAAATAAACATAGAAGCAGAATAAGTGTTGAAGAAGAGGACTTGAGAGTGAAGATAAGTTCCATCACTCCTAATGTTGATATTTCAATCACAAGCAAGCAAGTTTCGCACTAAATACTATAAAAGTATATTTTGTATGATGATTAATTTTTTGCTGAGTTTGTACTAATTTTTTATTTGTGTGTTTTAGACCTTCGGGTGATAAATAAAACTGCAAATTGATACCATTCCACTCTTTTTATTTCTCCTTTATTATAAGCATGTTATAAATAAACAAATTTCTAACCATAAAATATGAAGTTTTCTCAGGAATTTAACTCAAATAGCTTTTGAAAACTTTATGAAAAGTAAATATTATACATAATTAAAATATTTAGGTCTGGTGGTAAGCCAAAATTTCTCAAAAAGTCAATTAGTACGCAAGTGCAAAAACGTTGGGAACCCCTGCCTTAAGCGGTCACCAACTGAATAAATTTCCTTATCGGAAGGATGTTATGTTGAAGTAGAAATTTGAAGTATCTGTAGGTCTTCCATTCGAGAAAATTATTGCTTATTTGTATATTCTTCATGAATAACAGTAGGAAATGCTTTAGTCAACTTTAATGAGAAATGGAAAAACTATATTCGCCTGAATTTCATCACAACCTCTTATGTATAGTTACATATTGGCCTGTTCTTGATTTCAAGCAAATGTTTGAATGTTATTCACTCCTACTTTATATCAGCTGGACAAGCTAGAGGTGTATTTTGGAAGGCATTCTCTTTGATTAAGTTCCAAATGAAACTACAGAACCCAGGTCATGAGCACTAACACAGTTTAACATTAAAACTCATTACGAACGTAACTGAAAACTGTTGCAATCAACCATCGACCTTGAAACTAATAGTTACCACGAAAAAGGAGGTAATTGCCTAACCATGATACGACAACGGAATACACTTTTCTTGAATGCGTCACCTCATTCCCATATTAAAACAACTTATCGTTTCAGGAGAGGCCATGAACCAATTCCTAAACAACAACGCAGACGAAATCATTGCTGAAATGAAACCGGCTGCCAACGCGGCCATTGCGAAGCACTTCAAAGGATTTTTGAACGGAGCTTTCGTCAAATTACCGCTGAAAGTATGGTTGCCTGACGCGTAGGAGTTGAGTATACCGTATCCGAGCACGTTTCACGGAATATCATTGCACTTTTGTTCGTACCTGCGTAGACTAAACAAAGAATGTCCCATCGTTAAGTGCACCTGTCCGTAAGAACTGAACTGTTCACAGGGTGACATAGGATAGTGCTTCACTCTGCCATTTGTCCATAAATGGACCTTTGTACTGATATTAGGATAACTCAGCTTCAATTTTTTGCAATAATTTTTTCAGTGGTTTTTTAAAATCGAGTACTCCCATGTCCCCTCCCGAAATGGGTGCCCTGAGATAAAAACTTCGCCCCACAAAATAAATTTTGCGAGGAAAACTTAATGTCCCATTTCTTCCACCCCCGCTCCTCCAGGAGCGGTCCTCAACCTGCTGCTGGGCACTTCAGCATGATTGACATCTAACCTTTTTTCAGTCGAAAGTTAGCCTTTAGGTGCTTTTACTTTCTAATATGTTATTTTATTTTATCATGACTTTCCTAACTGAATTTTTGCATGGGGCCCCCAAAAGCTAACCAGCGGCAAAATCGAGTACAAAACTATAATAGTGACGTCACTTACATTTAGTATAAGTTTTACACCGTAAAACTTATTCATATTGCATAATTGTATTTCCTTTTTCTCCCGGTATTCTTATTGTTTTAAAGAGATATTTTATTGACATACGACATAGTTATGTCGTATATTCATTTATGTATTTTTATGCTTCACAAAAAATCATATACATTTTAGAACGTGGTTTGAAAGAGGGATAAGTTCAGTGGAGTCTAATCGGGGAATCTAGGTGGTCATTCCTTTCAACCCATCGACCAGGAAATTTATCATGAAATTGTCGTACTGGTATCATGCAGTGAGAATAAAGAGCTCCATTTTGTTGAAAAACTAACCCCATTTCGCAGTTAAAGTCAATTCCTCACATAACTTAATCATTCAACATATTGAAACATCCTTCATTATTCTGTTCTACAACCTACTTCATTATTCTGTTCTACAACCTACTATCGTTGTAATGTCAGAAATAATACAGAGGGGGAAACAGAAGTCAAAGGTCTTTCAATTGGGGTGTCATTCGACTATTTTTCCTATTAGAAACTTTTGACAAGAAGGTTGTTGTAGAGAGGGGGGACTGACAAGATTTGAATGTTTACGTAGATATGTATCTTCCTGAAAACCAAGTTAATAGAGATTTCTGATGAGAGTTTGTAATTATTATCATGAATGAAGAGAATAATATTTTATGCTGGAAATTCATAGCCTTGAATAAAATCAATTATGAAGAACCATTCCAACAATGACCAAAATTTTCAATGCATTAGAATAAAATATAAAATGATCAACAACACTTTTAACACTCTATATATTTTGCAACAAAAAAATTTCTTCGAATTCTCGAGGAGTATCAGTGAATGAAATTCTGAAATGCGTTAATTTTTATTTTTTAACGAGAAAACCAAGCCTTCGATTCAACATCCTTAAAATAACATCTTCCTTAAAAATTATTTAAAACATCAAAATCCTCAACATTTAAAAAATGCTGTAGTATTTTACAATGAGTTGAAGCGTACTCAAACTTAGAATGTTGCCAGTTAAATTTGATGATATACTATCAGCTTCTTTAGTTTTTTCTGTTGTCGTTTGACGCAGTCAAAAAACTTTTAGTGTTGTCACAATTCAACATATCTTGAGAATCACTCGAATATTATATTCAAAATCGATTACTTATATTTTAATAGATAAATTCCAAAATTGTTAAACGATTTTCCATAACTCTCCTTTTTTATTCATCGTCTCTTATGAATGACGATTTTTTTACGAAGAAGCTATCAATGGGGTCGAAAGAAAACTCAGTCCACGAATATCAAAGAAAAACGATCGTCCCAATATTTTTATGCATAATTTCCAGTTTCTCCGGTAGATGTTAGGGTTTTGTCACTAAAAATGTATCTGTTCATTCTTCTCAGTATTTCAATCTGATAAAAATCAATTATTTTTTATTGACTTTTGTTAACAGAATATTCTCCAGTTTATTAAATTATTTTAGCCACTGTCACTGTGTGAATAATGATTCAAATTATCGATGGGATTCGTTTTCTATGACTCCCTTCGGCTCCAAACGAGCTCTTTAAGAAAAAAATTAACAGACGTAATTCCCATACTTACGGCAACCCTCAAAACTCGAAACTGAGCTGAGAATTAACGAGATCTTACCATTTAACATGTGATTCATATCAAGGCATGAGCCTGCATCAATATTCAATAGTGGAATTCGAAAAATATTTTCACCAATGGAAATTTTGGAAAGCTATACAAACTGACCAATTAAAACAAAACAATTTTTTACACCTCAGGGTTATGAAATATTTTTTGAAAATTTTCTAAGCTCAACACAAAAAATTACGATGTAATTTTTAATCACCAAGAAAGTTCAAAACCATTACAAGGGAAATACTAGATAAAGACGCCAGTACACTTACTGGAATGTATCTAATGGTGCAATAACAAAATGTTTCTTCGAATACTCGAAACATGAAGCGTTCTAGATCAGAGAAATATGTTGAAAACTCAATTTATTTTCAGTTCCATAACCATTCAGTTGTCTGTGTACAGTGACAGCTGCGAAGAGATAGAAAGCGATTTCTCATTCTATTAGTGTTGTCTTCTTATATTGTCTGCCCATAATAAGGAAGGCATGCCTGGGAAAATCAAAAACCGTAACAGATTCATAGTCGGAAAAATTAGAAAAAGGTACTCAAATTAATTTCTGAAATTTGGGAAGTTCCTTTCAGTTCCAGAAATATTTGAAAAGAACTGAAATTCGCCATTTGGGTTTTGATTTTTTTTGGCGTTATTTGAGAAGACACTAAAATCAACTCGTTTCATTGCCACTTTTCAATGCGTACAAGATGGCGTTCACAGGTTTTCGATCCAACGTTTCGTCTCCGAAAAACCAACACCAACGTCATTTTTTATGTGGACCGAAAAAAGAATCACTCGTTATAAGTTACCATTTTAGGCGGAAACTTCACTGATACATCATACTCTATCGAAATTTCATGAATTTCGAAACGACACTTGAATGAACATTCGAATGGAAAACTTTTCCCTTATTCAGCCAAGTTTGTAACTACTGCACTTTCAGACAACAGCACCTAAGAAAAAACCTTTACTTTGAAAAAATGCGTGGCAAAATAGCTAGGTTTATCAGTTGACGTGACAAATAATACTTACTACAAAGTTATAACGAATTTCATGAAGTCCTAATATCACATGAAAAAGTAAAAACAAATTAAAAACAAAATAATAAAACAGATAAATTTAACGGATGATAACCCCACTCAATCTATAAAAAACGGATACATTGGTTTCAGTAAGTATGGAAATGTATAAATATCTCTAGTTTAAACGATGTTTGATAAAAACAAAGACTTGTAGAATTCCATGTTATAACCATTGCTACTAGAATATTTTTCTGTCATATTTGTCACATTACGGCTCGTGAGTATTTTTCAATATCTCGACTGTATAGGCATTTTTATTATTTGAGATGCATTCCCCGAATTCAAAAAAGAGTGGAAACTTTCACAGCCGGAGATAACTGCGTCGAAGCTATTTTCCGGGTTTGTTGACCGTGATTTGCAGGTTTCCGTGCCTGACATTTCGTTTATGTTTGAAGTAAACATTAACAAAGGTTTTGTGAACGTTTACCGCAGTCGTATACGAAACATCGCAAAAGAAACTCGGAAAATAGATATGACACGAGTTGTCAGGACAACTTACATGCATTCATTCCTATAGTACGTGGGCATACTTGAAGACTGGCTTCAAATGAAATAATCAAATGAACAATTCGTTCAGGCCAGTCTCAACTCACCTACACAGTAGGTTTATGGACTGACACCTATCAGAAAACAACTACTCCTCTGGCTAATACCACGATGGGCGTTGAATTATATTCGACTGGTCTCAAACAGGATTCTTCACTGAAGTTATTCCTGCATATGCTGTTGGCGATACAACTGCCAAAATCGATTTTCAATTATTGGAACACACTTGCAGACAGGTTTCGGGCTGTTTGGCCACTC
>WOGR01011870.1:0-10404 GCA_015342045.1 Leptinotarsa lineolata | reverse complement strand
TCTGTTTGAGGTCTAGAGTAGATATAAATTGTTTATGAAAACGTATAGAAATTCAAATTATAGACGTTGCGGCTGTAGACTTGTTGCATACTTGTCATTGATAAATAGTATTGAATTATATTATTGAACTTACCTGTTGATAGGAGAGTCTGTAATGTTTGGTGATAGTTTCAGGTTATATGCTCAATGTCAACAGTATATGTCTATCACACACTAAATACTGAGTCATGCGAAGCGAGGAGAGAAAAGCGCCTGTCCGAAATTCAGCGAGGGCTGTGGGTTAGAGTGAGTGAGAAGCCTGCCGCTGCCGTATGCTGGCGAGAAAGGGAAGCCAGACAGACTGGCACCGTAACGCAAAACGTAACAAAGCGGTTCACCCTCCCACCCAACAATTCATCACTTCGAAAAATTGTGAGCCGTCACGGGACGCCTGGCAGATGAGAAACATCAGAAATAATATTTTGTGATACCTGTGATGATTGTTCCGTACTGAAATATAAAAATATGTGATTGAAATAAACATGAAAAACTTTCAATATGACTTTATTATCTCAAAAATATCAACTCGTTATTGCAATATATTACTGAAGTTCTCAAATTATAAATATCAGTAATGAATTTTTTGATATAAATTCCACCATCATCAGAAAATTAATTGATTGATATATGTTCCTGATAACAACAAATAAGAAAAACATTCGTGCGCTACAGCTAATTCGAACTAGTATTTTGTCAGTCTTCATGAAATTTTTTCTTCAAGCAAGTGTTTCAGTGCATTATTTTTTATTAAAATGGAATTAAAATTGATGAATAATTAATTTTAAAATATTATACGCCATGAAAATTGTATAAATTTCAATCCACTAAGAGAGTAGATTTTATATTTACTGAACCTTGAGACAGACCAAATATACGCAGGTTAAATGCACAGATGAATGTTCATTCCAATCATGAAATATAAAAATATATTCAACTTACTGATGACTTGATTGTGTGTCGTAATGTGATTTTGCTTTCTTTGCAGGAGGCTGCTCACTTTCAGTTTCTGAATTATTACTGTCAGACATATTTTATTTTTAATTATTCAAAAAAATCATCAATTTAGTAAATCACAGGTTACATACAGTTTAGTAAACACAACTGTATACACTATAGCTATCCAAGCTCATTGCAGCGAGAGAGATAGTGTAACGTCGAACCAGTAGGAAGAGAATCTCGCACAATCGCTTGCACACGGTGACCTGTCGCCACGGCATGCGTCGTCACGCCAGCATTCGGTTTAACGTGCAGTTATGGATGTTTCACTTAAGGAACGTATGTCCTATAGGTCTCAATTTTTGAACTACTGTGTGCTAATTTCGAAAAAAAAATGATAATTTTTCATGCAACCAGAGTTCTAAATAAGGCATTTGTGATCTAACGCCGGATACTGCTATTTCGATCCACCATAGATCTCATCAGTGATGCTAGACTGGATCACAAATGCAATGTTGAACTCATATCTCCCTCAAGAATAAATTTGAGTATATAGTAAACGGCGATGATATTTCCCCTAACGAAGACTCCATCTTTAGCATCGACAGAAGACTCAGTCAACGAATATTGAAGATAAACGAGGACCCTCAACAGCGTTGTCTGGTGTTGAAACACGAATACTTTGTTTTTGAACTTGTTGACTCGCAGTGAAAGCTACAGTGGAAGACAGAACAAATATCGTTTAACGGTCAATGGGAAGCCTCGTTAATCTTTGATATTCGTTAATTGGCACATATATGGCGTCTTTCTAAGTAGGCATGTCATCGTCGTTCAATACGATAACTTCGATATGATTTTTTCGTTGAAAGGACGAGAAGCAGTCCACTGACCCTATTTGATTGTTGTATCAGAATAAACGCATGGATGGAAATTAAGTGTGGTATTCAAGAGTGTCTTCACTGGTTCACACATCCTGCTCTTGATTTCGATTGCAACAATCATCCTCTTCAAAACCACTCTCGATTCTTGTCACTAACAGAATTGCTCGCAAATAGTAGATGTCTACCTGAAACTATTTGCGTATTACTCGGTCGATTGGAGGCCGGTAGTCGTGGCCAGATGTAAAAGTTTGTTTGCTTACTAACCAGCGTGACAAAATCGTGAATACATAACCGCTGCTGCTGTCTGTATCTTGTTCAAATACATTCGACCAACTACCGCATCTGCTGCTTGCCTAGTGCAAATATGATTTGCATCGCTTTCTAACCTATTTTGAATACGTCGTTATTTGGGGTAGAGACGCGAGCGGAAATATCTCTTATAGATGAAGCGAACATTTCTGGAATCTGGTTAAGATAGGCGCACAGGTCAAGAAAGGGTTCATCACAACAACAGAATACATTATTTTCTATGAGAACCCGCCCACAGACCACGGCAACGAAAGAATCCCAACATGTTCGATTTTTCTGAAGTTTCAAATGGTGCCGACGAAAAAGAATGCACATGTTCATACCGCACACAGGCGATTGAAAATTTGCTCTTGAATTTTCAGTTTCATTTTCACATATTTTTGAATGTGAACAGAAAGCTAAGCACACCCCAAAACTGGCAGACATGAAATTATGTGTTGGGAGCACCAAAATCTCTTACGAGGGAGTACTTGGATTATTATTAATTCAGTAATGAGTAAGGTGTCAGTAAGGTGTTCTTCAACTGTTCAACGAAAGCTTCTTTTGAAGCAATTTCTCCCAAAGCGATTCATGCAAAGTATATTTATGAATCAAATATGAATCAGGAAAATGAATCAGATTAACTGCCAGGAACCTCAAGGAAACGTATTGTGCAGATGACGTATTTGACGTTTGTATATCTCTAAAGTAAATTCAAATCCAAGATAGAGTGGATATAAACATTGACATGCCCTACGCACGTGATATTGAAAAGCCTAAGAATTGGCCAGGGTCGTATTCAGAACCAACATCTTGTTGATCGCAAATTCTATATCATACTTGGGAAAACTTTTTTATGGTAACGAGTGAAATGCACAAGTTTTGCAGTTTAACGGGAAAAATGCAGATAATATGTGTGATATAAAAAGATTTTCAATGGATTTTTCACAGCGCACTCAAGCATTATATGAAAAGAGACGTAATTATTTCTTTATTGATCATTTTTATTTTATGTACAATCAAAAGGAATATTAATCAAAATTACTAAACTGGATGAATTTGTCTCTTCATCAGTAGTGTCATCCTCACCAATCTGAATTATCAGTTGCTCGATTTGTGGCCCATTCTCAAAAAGGGCAAGAAAAATCTTCCAAATAACTACAGACGTTGAAGTTAAAAAAACTTGAGTATGAATATAAACTCCAAAGCGAGTTTTTTCTTGCTTTCTCGCTATTCCACGATAATAAAACACTTCAAGAATTCCGCTTTCTGAACTTATCTATATTTCATCGAGCAATTCCTGTCCTTTCCAGTTTATTTTACCAGCCATAACGAAACATTTTTACATTAAAATTTCATTGTCCTCAAGAGCTCATTTTCTCGTACACCTACTTTCCGCTGTAAAACCCAGTAACTTATTGTTTCAAGTTTACTGCAGTGCTTCGTGTTCGTCACATGTTGACTGTGACGGTATCAAATACTATTTCCTGCAGCAGTGTATACGGTTACAGCAGGAATTTTCGAATTAAACGGTAAAGGAGAAAAATAACCTGATTCGACAAATATTTACGTATTAGGATGTGGAGTTGCGGTTTTCCGCTCTGCAAGCAGGTGGGTGAATAACATTGTTGGATTTCGATGATGGAGAAAAGCCTGATTTGCCTTATATTAGTTCAACAATTACATCAATATGAAAAACAAAATTTGGGTATCAGAAAGAAGTCACACGCCGTCCTATCGTAGGTCTCTTCAATCCTGAGAACAGAAAAAAGTCGCAAGGGGCCAAATCTATTGAATACGGTGGTTGAGGCATGATTGCTGTGTTGTTTTTGGCCAAAAAATTACGAACAAGCAATGGGGAGTGAGCAGGTGCTGGCATAATAAGACACTTTCAATTAGAATAGAAACATTATTCTGAATAGTAGCAATTTCAGTAAAATCTAAAAGAATACGCTGCGTATAGTTGATACATCTAGCCGCGTCAAGTAAGTCGGGTGACTCGGGTGCCGGCACTGTGGTCTCACGTCAAGGCACGATAGATTTCAACAATGAAATACGAGATCAGTCATTTACATACGTTGAAAATTATTTCTCTAATAATTGTACTTTAAAAAAATGTTTTCGTTGAAATTTCTTGTTATTCAGGCAACAAAATTGATTCAATTCGAAAATTGATGTTTTGTTCTCACATCAATGCATTCAGCTGATAATATTTCAGGAAATAATCTTTACGAATACCACTCGACTTAAAAGATAAAATATCCATTTGAATTGAAAGGGTTGTATTTTTAGAAGTAATTAATTTTAATAATTAATGTCTGAATTAATTCTACAGCGAATGTTTGGAATACAAACTGAGTAGAAAAAAGTATTTTTTGTATAATTCAGTGTTCATGTTTCGAAAGAATTTTTTCTTTCGTGTAATTCAATGTTGAAAGTAGCTGTTTCAGAAGGGCTTTTTCTTCAATTTTGTGTCTGAAAATTACTTCTTTGGATGATCTACACATCTATGTGTAGAGTTACTGCTTTTGAAATTGATTGCTTCCTTCCTTCCTTTGGAAGATTCCCACATTTTTTTGAATCAAGATGGAGTAGAAGAAAGCATAAAACTTTCTTTCATAAAATATCCAGTTTTTCAATCTCAAACGTTGTTATTTTTGAGCGATACCAATCGAACAACCAGCATTAGATTAAACCATTTCTTCTAAGGACTCGTGGTTTCACCATGCTAGTTGTTGGTATTGGTATTGCTAAAATAGTTTTCGTTAAAAAATTAATATTTAACGACAAAATTTTTAGGTGTTGTGATTATATTTTCAACAAAAGAATTCCTCGAAAATTCTTCATAGATTTTCAATATTTTTTATGAATGTATTTCGAATTTGCAATGCTTCAAAATCTTGTTTTTTTATTTTGTGTTTCCAAGTGTCTTCTGTACTTTAATTACCCAGACTTAGACAATAAGAAATTTTTCTTACGAAAATGAATTTTATTTTGGTTGATTAATTGATGAAGGTGACTTCTTTTTACATTCATCACATTTTTTAGGAGGTTTAAACAAAATAGCATTCTCACAAACTGACACCCTGTACACTTTACATTGGAAGCCTATTTCTAAAGGAGTATATTTCAGAATATCCCACTTATTCCACTCCATAGTACATAATGACGGATTATCGTAAACTATTATACTATATCGAGATCAAAGAACCATACCACAGATTTCCTTTCGTCATCCGACATTTTGCCCTCAATTAACCCTGCGAAAGATAACGATTAAGGATGACTCTCCCTAGTCGCTTATCCTTCAGGATTGCTGAGTCAACTCTGGAACAGAAGCTGGTGGAATACACCAATTATTTCGCCATTTGGAAGCCAACGAAGGTAATTAAATTCGACGGGTATTTTCCTCGATTGTGGTACGAGGAGAATGAAATATCTGGAGGATTGAAAATACAATAAAGGAATTATACACTCTTTCAAGAAACATCTGAAGAAATATTTACTTGAATCAGGTAAAACGATCACCAATTCCGCTTGAATACTATAATATGAGAATAAATTGCATCTGTGATGTTTATATATGTAAATCTTAGATTTATTACTGTTTGTGCTACACTATATCGTTGGTCTCAATATTAGTATACAATCAATTTTAATATCCATGTTATGATTAATGTTATACTGTGTCGTAAAATTTTATGCTTATACAAATAATTATAACATTTTAATGATTGACTTATATTCTATATTGTAATCATTAATTCATATTAACCGATTATATTTACTCTAAATATCCTGTACTATAAACTATTTTTTTTTCATATTTCATTAATTGATTCAGATTACTAACGCCTATTATATGACTATTCTAAATGATCTTATTTTTCAAAATAATTCCTACCAATGCCGAAACAAGTGTTCTTGCATTCATCGGCCTCTTATGCTTTGTTCACATTAACAATCTATGATCTACTACAGCATTTTTTTGTGATTATTGTGCATTTATTACTAATTCGGTAATTTGTGAATAAAGATAATTATTATTATTATATACAGAATTCTTCAAAAAAAGTTGGAAGCAATTTACGTACTAGTTTGAAAATGAAAATCAATTCTTACTCGTACAGTGTTTGGGAAATAGACACCCACTGTAATGTACTCAATATGTTTGATATACTGGTATACCTATTTACTTGTAATTCCACGATTTTGTAACTTTTGTAAAGCCGATACCTTATTTTGTACCTTATTATGTAAGTCTTTCTTGTTGTCTAACAGATGGCGTGCATATATAATTGAATTGGTTTCCTTTGACTCAAAACTTCTCTTGTGTTCTGAGATTCTTGTTTTGAAATGTCTAGATGTTTTTCCAATATAAACTTTTGGCCACGATCCACATTCTAGCTTGTAGACACCCGATAAGTTGTTCTTGTCGAAGATTGATTTATTGTTTTCCATATATTTACCTGAAGTGTTATCAGTTCTGCATGCTATGTTGATGTTCTGTTCAGTTAGTAGTCTACTTACCAGTTTCGATGCCTTTCCTGCATATGTCAGAGTTTCAAAAGTGTTAGTATGGTCTTTGATGATACCTACTCTTGTATAGCGAAACAAATGTTTGTTAATTTACTTTACATGGAACCAATATCATCAAATTAATCATGAACGCGATTATAGAATAGTTAGGTTCACTTCCACATCTTTTCAGGTATGAAACGAAAAATAAAGATCCTATGAAAAAATTGTTGAGGACCAAAATTATAGAAAATTTAATTTCATACAACTTTGTTCATCACAATTTTTCTCGTGAAACTGAAAATGAACGTGATAATACAATGATGAAATTCCACCCTATTCTCGGGTATAAACCGAAAAATATCGATCCTAGGAAAAAATTGAAAGGAACCAAAATTGTGGAAAATTCGATCTAAAACAACTTTTGTAATAACTAGTTTTCGTGTAAAAATGAAAATAAACCAGTTATTCAATAAACAAAAATCAACCCTTAAATTCAAGCCGGCGGATGACGCAACTTGAATTTAGACTGCCCCGGACTTCCTCCAAAGAATCTCCAAATAATATTGCCAGTTGAAAATTTTGCGTTGTAAAATCCTAATTCGACTGGGCTATGATTTTTCGTATGAATATGTGAAGCCAAAAATCTTTTTTACCCAAAATCAACTGCCCTGTTGTATTTGGGATCTGGTTTTCAGCTAGTTGTTTTACACTGAAAGCTGCAGTATGAGACAGTGGATGTCGAAGTTTAGCTTTGCAACTGATCTCCTTGGGGAGCCTTGTTTATCTTGAGTTTTCTGTTGATCCCATAGATGGCGCCACCCTTGCTTAAAAACAATTATTTTGTAAGAGATGAATAATAGAACAAAATAAAAATGAGCAAGAAGTATTAAAAATATTCGAAGATGAAAAATATTACGAGAAAAAGAGAGAAGAGCAAAACTCGACCTCTGGACTTGAATCGAATCGGTTTGGACGAGTTAAAAAAATGTAAAAGGAAGGTAATCCACAGACACTCTGTATAAACATCCGTCATTCATTATGAGAAAACGCAAAGGTCGTCAAGACAGCCGAATAAAATATGAAATGTTTTACAGATGCCAAAATCTATAAAGATCTCAATTTCTGCCGCATACGATTTCCCGTTTGTAATTCGAAACATTTGAGCGTGAAGACATTCGTCAACCGTGACTAACCAGATTCGCGCACGTGGAAATTTCAGAATGAATATTTACCTACTTTGGAGAACACGGAATCCTTCTGATGACGAATTTGAATGTTACAATTCGAAACGGGGTTGCTGGTTACAATTTGAAACGGGGTTGCTGGTTATACTGATGGTTTATAATGGTATTTAGTTTGTATAACATCTCATACAATTATTAACAATGAATTTTCGAATATTTCTACACATATTATCTCATCTACTTTTTAAGTAATAAAGCAATATGTTGTGATGAAGGGTAGTCAGTCTGATAATTTGAACATGCGTCATGGAGTCCCGCAAGGCTCAATTCTCGCCCCGCTGAAGTATTTCAACATTCTTACATATGCAGACGAAACTAATTTGTACTACTCCGATAAAGTAAATTATCTGATTGATCACGAAAAATCGCTTAATAGTGATATGAAAAATCTTATATAGAATTCGCAGCAAAACTGTCTAAACCTAAATCCTAGTAAATCATCTTTAATTTGATACCTGACTAGACCGAAGGAAGGAAAATTTTCACATCTCTGATGTTGCAATATTTCAACACGTGAGAGACCATGTTGTTTGGTCCAGATATAACACGTGTAACTCGTTAAATTCAATGACTATTGCTCAAGAAACAGATGGTCACTTAGCTGTCTCTTTATGTGTCATAGAGTTACGAAACATCGATAACATTTAGATTTCGTAAGCCAGTGACCTTCTCACGTACACCAAAAAAATGAGTAGAGATAATCAGGTCATTTTTGATGGCAGGGAGAGACCATATAAATATGCTAATACCGTTCATTCGATTCGATTCGAATTGGTGACTCCCATTCAGATTCAGAATTGGAGAATTAGAGTTGCAGTTAGATAGCCATGTAGCTATAAATAGAGAAAGGGTAGATTGGAGAATTAAGATGAACCAATTAAAGTGAGATTCAATTGGGGATTCCTGAAAAGTGCGGAAAGTAGAAAGTTATCGTAGTGAAATCCTGGAAGTGCTCGATGTGTAAGTTTGTAAGTCTGTAATTTTTAGTAATAGACTCATAAGCTGATATATTTTCAATAATTGACACTCGTGTGAAATAAAAATGTTTGCTATTCCTAATCAAGAGACACATACCAACTATTTAAGATTTGTGCGACCTGTTGTATAAGGTTTACCTAGGGTTAAGCTTATAAAATGGCCGCTCGAATTAGCATATATCAAACCATATATAGCAGGATCATCACGAATGTTCCGGGAAGGACCATAGATGGAATCCATTTGCATATTGACGGACATCATATGGAATTGACTTTTGATGCACTTTTCGGAACCTTTGGTGTAGTAATGAATCTTACTGAAATTTTCTTCCAACAACAAACCGTTATTTTTAACACCTTGACACGTGTTTCGATCACCAAGTGATCATCTTCAAGAGGAAGATCAAACTCATGGAGTTGACTGACGAAATAAAATGCTTAGGACTTCATATAGACTACAACTTCAGATTTGTTCATCAAGTCGAATACTCTAATTCGAAGGTCGTACAGTATACTGAAACATCTGTATTCAAACAAGGACTATCTCAGTAGGTCAATCAAAATTACCCTTTCAGTCTTTTCGATTCAGTCAAACACAAGTGCTTACACTTAGTAGAGTGTATTGAAATATTATGAATTTACTGAAATTTTTCTTTCAATATTTATAGACATTCATTTGCTATTGTACATTTGTTAATACTTTTAAATTTGAATCTATGTTCAATTTTTGCGATGTCGTCTATGGCCTTTGTTTCTATTCTACAGCTTCTGCAAGAATTCAGAAAGTATAAAATGCCTGCATTATACTAATATTCACACCACAGACAGTCTTCGACTTTGTTTGTTTATTTGTTATCGCCATTATTCAACCATTTTAATGTAACCATTTTTTCTATCAATAAACTTATCCTGGAAAAAGGCACTGTAAAACATGAAATGGTTTAGAGAACCATACACATATGAAAAGCGAACTACCTACAAATAATTATACAACAAAGAGCCTGTCATGAACACACCTTGCGCGGTCCTTTAATCGTAAACAAGTTACAAATAAAATCGGTTATCAACGAAACTTCGAAACTCTCTAACTAAACAATATCTGTTGGCACATTTCCCGACACCGAATCGAGTTGGCGTCCACCCAAGCACCTGTTGTTTCTTACGTATTCGCCTAAACAAAGCCTTCCTTAATTAAGTACAAACTACTCAAGTCTGGGACGGCTTTGTCTGCAAGTCGAACCGTCACAAAGAAGGGGATGGTGGTTGTAATGCTTTCCTGTTAACGAAGAACTCGTCGCAAGAAATCAGGAAGGATCTGTTTCTGAGGAGTTTATTGGACAAATGAAATTATCGGTAGCGTCATCTTATGGAATAACTACATTGTGCCAAATCTCTGCTAAAACAATTTTCAATTGAAGGTAACTCATATACAAATTGAACTGAGAGCTAACGGCAACAATGTTAAATGTTAGAACTAAATTCTTACCGGGGTCATTTTTATTGTCTATGCATCGCCAT
>WOGR01011869.1:0-10404 GCA_015342045.1 Leptinotarsa lineolata | reverse complement strand
ATGAAATATCCACGTCAAAAGGCAACCTTCATAAGGAGGTGCCACTCAATTTACCTAAAATGTGAGGGTGGTAACCAACCCCATCCCCCGAAAAAATCTCCTCGTAATAAACATAATTCTTACTTTTTTTCGAGATCAAATGGACACGTAATTAGCAGGTTGTCATAAAAATCAAAAATTTATTTTTTTAATGAAAGTTCTGAACGTTAATTGTACTGCAAAAACAATTTGATTCATTTTAAAAAGAGTTGAACTCAATAAAAATATCTTTAAAACTTCAAATTATTTCGAAAACTAATAGTTAAGAAAAATTCTTTCAACAGAGTTGTAAAGGTATTCAAAAGACCTTTAGAACAAGGTGCCACTCGACTTATTTTCCCCATCTAAATAAGGGTCGTCGGACGCACCCCTCCAAGGGGGTGCTTACTACAAAAAATCTAATGAGTCTGAGAGGTGTCCTCCTTTAAATAGAAATCGACATGACCGGTTTTTTTTAAATTGTACTTTTTTTATTCAAAAACGGCTCTGTCAAGTTCTCGTTGTTACACACTGTATGAAGCCCTGGATCTCTTTGACAACCGCAACGATTGGAAAACAACATAAACAACGATCAATGGTGATCGGTTAGTTAACAACAAATAAAATTGAGCACAAAATCTCAACTTTGGTTTTTCCTATATGTTTTCGAAGAATCTACCTGTGACAACACTGAAGAACAAGTGGAGTAGTAAATGAGAGCATCAATTGATCTAAGTCAACCATGAGACCACCGCTCACGTATGAGCCTTCAGACGGGAGGCATGACATCGACGTATCAATTTGTGGAAAACTGAGTCTGGAAGCCAAATAGAGCAACTGCAAAACTTTGGCGGGGTGTTTTCTGTCGAACCTATCCAACAGAACAAAGTAGGCATTTGGACATAGGAATCGAGCCGCTCCGCCCGCGACAGGGTGAAGAAATACAATTTATTGTAAATATGTGAATGGAATGTATATGTGATATTAACATTGAAGATGGAGTACCCAGATTTGATTTGGACTGGGACCCAATAGAAAATAATCGTTTTTCGAACCTTAAACCTTTGATTCTTAGGATTGATTCAACGTTCATACGAGTATTGCGATCGGTATAATAAATGAAACAAACCTCTCGCTACCGTCCGAGTGAATGAATGAATAACGCCCATAACTTGGTCCAAATTGTTAAAAAGGGGAGATAAACTCATGAACATAACTAATGGCGTATTGATTTACCAGAGATAAACTCATGAAGAAGTAAAATTGAACACAATGTCAATCTGTTTGGAACATACATTTTCCGTTAAGCTGCTTCATCAATAATGATGAAATTTTCTGAAATTGAAGTTTGTAGTTTGTTCAAACTCAAGATTCACGTGGTCTTACCTTTCAACGTGTACATTATTTGTCTATATTCTTATTTTGTTGTGGAGTAAAACAGTTCATGAGTAGTTATTTTGATACTTTTGCGAACCCGCTAGAAACCGTGATTTGGACTATATATGATTTGTAAATAACATTGGATTCAAATAAATGTTATTACACTGTTTTAGTCTATTGCAGGTTCCAAGGTCTTTCAGGTCTAGAAAAAGAAAAATCGACTCGGTCAACGAAGAATCTCATATTTTTGTTTTTCAGTTGATCCTCTTTTGAATTGTCTAACAATAACGAGATCTCTGAATTGAAGTGTTTTCGATAATATTCTATTTATTCGAATCTGCTGTGATTCAAATATTTCACACCCTTAATGAATATGAGAAATGTTAATATTTCTGCATGATTTGAATATCAATCTTGGGATCGACCTATGAAAGTTGTTATCAAATAAAATTGCAGCCTGAAGCTCGTCCAAGTATATTTCAATTTATAAAAATGACAAAGTATGTGCTGACCGAATATATCATTAATTTTCAGACACCTGCTCCAACGCCTACAATTTTGAACGTCTTCCAAGATGGAAATTGATGAGAAATCGTTTCAGTTACATGAGCATGAAATTTATTGCCTTTGTTGTGGATAAATTTGTGTAGTTTCCCTTTAGTTGCAGTGAAGGAAATTCTTATTATTTGTATTTCAACTTAAAAGAGATTCATATGAACTATCTTCTGTATTTGTACAGCGAGCCATTAGACAAATATATTTCTAGAACTCAGTTACACTCATCAATATTTTCATGTGAAGTTTCATTTTACGTACCAGTGAGCATCATGTCTTCCTTATGAAATGTATTCCACACATAGAAGATTTTTGAAATAGGTTAGGAGTGAGTAGATGAGTATTATAGTCATCTGATAATTTCAATATGACGGTTAGGCGATTTCTCATTTCTGATTCTAATGAATACTTATTCATGAATTGAAATGAATACTACTATTCTAGAAATTGATACCGCAACCGTTTGTACGTTCATTGACTGTCCAAAAGCTGTCGTCGAAGGCTCATATTTCCATAACAGGTCACCTTATAGTGATGCTACTGTAGAACACTTTCGATTCAGGGACACCTGGCGCTCGCCAAGCTGTTATAGTAATCAATATCTCTGAACTGTTTATTCAAAATTCAAATTTTTGTTATTCGGGTTGGGAAGCCGTGGTCCAATGGAGACATTAATTAACGGGTCTAGCAGTGATGAGATCGTACCGCATTGCTACCAATCACAGCTGAAGATGCTCATCGTAGTTATGAGCGAAACGTTCGTAGTGATTATCTCCGTTGGACCACAGCTACCCATCCCGAAAAGGCAAAGTTCGAATTTCACTACCGGCCGTGAGAATTCAATGAAGTTACAAATATATTATCAAACATAAGTCCAACAGCCTACTCTACTCTCAAACCTGAAATTCTCTAGAATGGTAAATAAAACTGGGGAGCTGATCTTTTCTTTTCAAGGACAAAACACAAGCACTGTACAGTTGCCTGTACCAAAGTAGTGATTCAGGATGGATTTGAATCGCTGGAGATTAAATTCATTTGGAAAAACGTTCTCATGAAGGAGAGAGATTCATTCGTGAACCACGTCGGTCAGCACTCGATAAAAATGAGAATATTAGGTTAGGTTAGGTTAAAAGTTAGTGGGTTTATTCGACCATCCACCGCAACCCACATGGGTTTATTGTGACTCACACCTATTCAAACTCGACCAAATAAACCCAGCTTCTTGAAGAAGCCGATTAGTTTGTATGGAGAGTGATCTTTCACGTCACATAGCAGAAGTGTGGTTCAACCAAACTCTGAAAACCTGATTGAGTCCACGGTGGGACAGGCATAAAATATATGCTCTGCTGTTTCATCATATCCAAACAGAGGCGAAACACACTGTCTTCTGACAGTCCGAGACTCTACATATGATGATTCAGATGACAGTGATCTGTAAGGAGGCCTGTTAGACATCGTAGTTTCTCCCTACTCAAGTCCAACAACTTTTCGGTTTCAAGCTTCGAAGGGTGAATGAACGCCTTGAAGTGAGCCAATCCTGGAAAATTTTGCCAGCAGTCTTTGAAAGTTCTTGCCATCCAGGTGTTTGATTATCGTATGGCAAAGCCTAAAGCAATTCCAATGACAGGTTCTGGTCCGATGAAGCTACTTGCAGCACCCAGCAGCCTCGTTGTCTTCCAGGCCAGTGTGGACAGGTAAATGAGAATGTTGACTGCGCAAGTACTCAAATGATCTCGTAACTCCAATTGGAACTGTTTCTTTGTATCATCTCATTATATGACAGGCCATCTAGCAATTTTTTTATGATTTCATGGTGCTGCAACTGTTTCATTTGTTGGTATTTTATAATTTCCAAAATGCTAATTGATTATATCAGACGAGTCATGAACACAAGAGTGTTGTGGACAATGAGAGAGTTTCATATATATGCCATATAAATGTTTGTAAAATAAAATAAAAAAACTGTTGAAATAATCACGAAATTATCATAAAAACGTTTTGACAACTAACTTATCGAACATATTTTTTTATAGAAGTAAATCATTTTATAGCAGTATTATAGCACTTTCATGGGAGGTTTTTATGATCTTTATCAAACTATCTCAAGCTTATTTTATAACTGCTTTCTGTAGCTTCATGGGAATTATTTTATTTGAATGCTTTCCAACACAATTTTGTTTTTATTACCATATTGTCACTTCAATGATAATTTCCCAACTATTTTGTAGTATGGTATATTTACTACAATTCCAAAACAATAAAATAAATGTTTCATAATCGAATTGCTTCCGCGAATATATATTTGCTGTCGCCAAGAATAAAATGCAGCATTTAACAAAAACCAGATGACATTGATTTTAGAGGTTTGTTTGAAGGTGAATGACAATGTTTGGTAGTGAATTTCATCAATTTGGACTTCCCTTGTCTAATATTGTATAAAATGATTTCATATCCCTGAAATAATCAATACAAATAAAAATTAAAATAATAATAATAAAAATAAAAATTACTGTTTCACTGAGAAATTTAACCAAAATAGACATCCCTTGAGACTGGCAACTCGTTCACGAACAATCGCTTTCTCAATTGAAACAAAGTCCCACGTCAGCATCTTTAGTTTTTTGATTCCCAGAAACCAATATATATTGAGACGGACGCATCAAAAGATGGATTAGGAGTTTATCTGCTACAGGATGAGCACCCAGTCGCATTCGCGCCCAGGAGTCTCATTCCCACTGAACAAAAGTACTCACAAATTGAGAAATAATTGTTGGCCATAGTGTTTGCAATCCAAAAATTTCACTATTTTATTTACGGATTAGAAGTTGAAGTGAATTCGGATCACAAGCCGTTGGAAACAACTATGAAAAAAGATTTGACTGCTATTTCTCCTCAATTATAATGAGATCAAGATTACTTGATTATCAGTTGGAAGTTCCGAATAAGCCGGAAAAATATCTTTACATTGCTGACACGTTGTTGCGAGCTTATCTGTTGCAGAAAGGTCTAAAGTCAGATAAAGAATTTCAGCTTTTTATACATTCTATCACAAAAATATTACTGCGGCCGATGAATGGAAACTACAATTTAAAAATGAAATTCAGGAAGCTTTAGATTTGAAAATCGTTACAGAATATTGCATTAATGGCTGGCCAAATAATAAAAACTCATACGATAATCCTGAACTGCCCTGGGAAAGGTTACGACTTGACATATTTACTTACGCTATATAAAGCTACCATCTGACTCATACTCTAATTAGTTAGAGGTCCAGGCATAATAATTCCATCACTGAAATGAAAGTCTGTATTGACAATTTTACTGATAACACTTCACTCAAAGTTATGGTTAGAGGTATGTCACATTAAAGAAAAATCAGCAAATCCGTAATAAAGTCACTTAAAAATATATTCACAGTTTTTAGGTCATCAGATATCATATCATGTGACAATGTTTTATTTGACAGCCATGAGTTCAAAAAATTTGCTAAAGAATAAAATATAACAGTAGTCACCAGAAGCCGAAACTATGCACGTTCCAAAAGACTTGCTGAAAAAGAAGTTGGTGTAAGTAAAAGTCTAGCTGAAAATTCAGTGAAAGGAGGAGAGGATATTGAGTATGCTTCATTGCAATATTGAAATTCACCTCTCAAACACAATTTTATATCAGCAAAATTTGTAAAACAAAAATTCCAATTTGTGCCAATTTACTGAAATCTAAGATATGCAAAAATATTGTTGAAAAATAAGCAGAGTGTTTCGGATAAATTCAACAACAAAAATGCGAAAGACTTGTCACCATTAGAACCAAACAGGGATGTGACAATATATAATCATATCCACAATAAGTGGGAACCAGGTGTCATCATCAAAAATCATACGTCACCCCCATCGTATCTTTTTCAAAATTAACACGGAGAGATTGTTAGGCGGAACCATAATGATTTGAGAACATCTTAAAATAAGTACGCACCTACTTTCCAGCAGGTATTTGACAAATATAATGATGCAACACAATCTAATACACAACCTATTAGTAGTAAGCATAACAGTGTATTTGTACCACCTAGTTTAGGCTTAGATGATGATGATGTACTATTAGAGCCTAGCCACCAGAATGAAAATTGTGATATTAACATTGGAGAACCTAAAATATCTAGGTTTGGTAGGCATATTAAATCTCCAAAAATTCAAACTCACAGTGGAGGGGATGTGAGGGAGACAACCAAGTTTATACCCATGATTGAAAGAAGGTAGTATTGACATTGTTGACAACTAGTTGAAATTGATTGCTGACAACGCCCTGAGACTTGTAACTCTTGTAAGGTCGGAGTTGTCATGATAAATAGTTTATACACCAGCTAGTTCGTTTATTATTGTTATACCCACTGAAAAGTTGTGAAACAGAATTCAGCAGCTTCAGGGTATGCTTAGGGGTGGAGCTCCATACATGAGAACAGTACTCCAAATATGGTCTTATCTGAGCTTTATAAAGCACAAAAAACTGAGGTGTGTACAGTTTTCTGATTCGAAACTGTTCATCCTTTACCATTTTTCTCAAAGACAAAACACAAGCATCACAGGAAAATCCTCAAGGCGCTTTAAGAGCGGTCCCTGTTCGAAAGTAGCGATTCACTTTGGATTTGAATCGCTGTAGATTCAATTCATTTGGAGGAACGTGCTCAGGAAGTTCATTTCACAGTTCATAAACAGTGGAGTTCGAGGTGTACTGAGTTGTACCTCAAAACGATGAGCAGCCACAGTCCGTCGAGTACTTCTGATATGTACCGCTCTTGGTGAAATGAAATGGGTCGATTCACTTGAATACCTCCTGTGGAAGTATCTATAGAAGTGAAACACATCTCCAACCTATCTTCGATGATTCAGACTATCCTGATTAAGTAGTTTACTTTCTGATTATGTCATTTATCGAAGTGTGAAATTAACTCTACATGCGACTCATCGAAAAACCCAAATATGACTTTACCTGGATGTGTCATTATATCACGTATAAGCAGTTCGAACTGCTTTTGTGCTTCTTCTGTTTATTCGTTTTTTAATATTTGTTACATTGTTCCGTAAGATTTTATTATATCATGAACATTATTATTATTATCGTTACCAAGGTTGCAAGTGATGTTCGCCTCTCCAAACAGGCAGATGGCTCTTTTCTGGATTGAATCTCGCAGCTTCACTGAATACTTAGGAGCGGAGATCCATACAAGAGAACAATACTCCAAAGAAGGTCTGATCTAAGCTTCATAGAGCATCAAAAATTACTGAGGTGTACACAGTTTTCTTGTTCGGAACAATGTTCCAAGCTTTCGAGAAGCAGCCTTTGCAATTCCACAATTTAGACAATCTTCATGAATATACATGAACTTGAATAACCGAGAATATAAATAATATAACATAAAAAAAGATATACCATTGTGAAAGCACAAGAAAGTTTGTTGCAGTACTCAAAATATTCATTGATCTCAAGAAGCCATTGAGAACAGTTCTATATAGGATACTTTCTGTACATATTTCATTCTGACAACACTACCCGAATTCAAAGAAGTAGCAGAATAAATATGCCTACAATTTTTCTATCATAATGGCACAAAAGTTTGTCTATGAAGAAGAACGTACGTAGAATAAGAGCAAGAATTATGGCCCTCCGTAAATTCAAAATCATCCAGAACATTCGAGGGTATTCGAAAGCATTCCACAACATCAACGATCAATGTGAGAAACATTCCAAATCACTAACGAATGTTATGGAATTTTCTGGAAAATTTGAGACCATTCGCAGCATTTTTTTCAAGCATGAGACTACCCATTGATAGTGGAATACAAATCAAAATCCGTCGATCTCTTATAACTGGAAGTTTGTCATTTCATTTCAGCTACCACATAATCACGTATCAACTCCCTAAGAAAATCCGAGTAACTGATAACAATGACCTTAGATGAATGCAACTAAAACATAGTGGTTCTAGATGGATCAAAATTTGAGTGTTCCTATATGGAACCGCTAAGCGCTTTACGATAAAAATGGAATAACGGGCATTGCTTACGAGTCAGACTCGGTTACTGAAGATGCAGAGGTGATTATATAACCTCCAGAAAAGTGTTAACCAATGAAGATTCCGCTGATGAAGACGGGGCTTGTTTCGCTGATATAATCTGAGCTCCCGGCAGCTTACAGATTTTGAGGAGAATTGGAGTAATCGCAAATGATTTAAATAATGATTCATACCATGGAATTGGATCGAGTGCAAACAACAATGGTGAATTCATGGATAAAAATTCAGATGATATTTCCATTAGTGATAATGATGAAACGGACAAAAGCACTTTGTGATTTGACGAAGTCCCACCGAATCCTGAATTTTGCGATGCAGATCTAATAGTTACTAAACATTACTTTCTGAAAAAAAATTACAATATGAACAAAAACTTTTTTTCACTGATGAGTTATTGCAGTTTATTTCTCACCAGACAACAAATTATGAACTTTTTTAAAATTGTCCCGATCCGCAGGTTACTGTTGAAGAGTTCAGAGTTTATAGGTTTTCTACTACTAAGTGGCTACAATGAACTTCCTTCAAAACTCAGTTTTTGGAAAACTCCAAAATACATGCGAAATCGAATTATATATGAGACAATGAGGAGAAATCGCTAACTACGAATTTGTTGATCCATCCACTTCGCTTATAATGTCACTGTTGATGAAAACGATAAAATGTATAAGCTGAAGCCACTTACAGATAATTTGAAAAAAAAATCTGAAACTTTTTATACCAACCTTGTTGATGAATCGATGATTCGATTTTACGGATGCCACGAATGTAAGCAACTTAATTGTGAAAAATTAATTGGATTTGGGTACAAAAGCTAGTGCCTAAAGGAACGAAGCGAACTAAAGAGTTGAGAGTTGAAAACTTTAGCCATTTTGTGATACCGATCACAATAAAAAAAGAAGATGCGTCAAAAATAATCGCGACGGCAGAGACCGCACAATATGCTCCAAGTGTGACTTTTGATTGTGTATTCCTGCACAAATGTGCTTTGCACTGAAAAAGTAATCACAAACATCAGTAGATATGTTTGTTATAGGTAATTCGCCTCAAAAATACTTTTTTCAAATGTAAGTCAATCTTAATGAAAAAATGTTAATCCCGTTCTGTTCATTTTATCACGAAATTTCCTCTAAAGCGATTGAATTTCTCAAAAGTCACTAAAATTACTGAAATATTATCAGATTTCTGTTCATTTTGTCAACAGCTTCACTGAAAAGCAGTAGATGTATTGTGAAAAAAGGTTTTGACTTCCCACTTCTACTTTTTTATATGAAAAAATCTAGAAATCTTCCTAGAAAAGGAAGAAAACCATTTCAAAATATCAACTATGTTCAAAGATGTGTAGATCATGCAAAGAAGTAACTTTTAGACACAAACCGAAAGAAAAGCTTTGTCGAAACTGTTACTTTCATATAAACATTGAGGTACACGAAAGAAAAAACTTAGAAAAACAAAACTTTCATTTGAACACTGAATTTTACAAAAACACTTTCCTCTATTCAGTTCAAATTCCAATTGATCAATTGCCGAAAAAATCTGATTTAGCATTCTTTCTAGCACCGACCATTCTCAGTGAAGTTAGAGAAGTAAAAAGTGACTTAAAAATTCAAATACTCATCTATTCATCAATGAATCAGTGTGATACTGGAAAAAATAATGCAGTAATAGTGTATCTGAACCCATTTCGATTCTCCGTTACTTTGTAACGATTAAACGGTACATCATTTATGATTAAATCTATAATTCACATGAGCCCACCAGTGATCTGGAGTGAGAATTCAGCATTCGCATTCGTTCTATGAATCAATAACAATCAATTCATACATACGAGAGCATCTTGCGGAGAATAGCCAAACTATTATACTCATAGAATTTATAGAACGCAATGTTATCTTCGGGCCATTTGACATGAATAGAACACGCATGACCTAATTCGATTTGACTAATCGAAGGGCGTTTTCTCTCTCTTCTTGTTGATCGATCAAGGTAGCGGGATTGATTTTGTTTCTTGATCGCTGATTTTGTAACATATCGTTTGTAACTATCTGAAGATATCTTCTTTTTCTCAGATAGAAATCATATAAAGTGTTTCTTATTCTTAACAGAACATCACGTACTTGAAAGGAGAGTTCCACTAATTATTCATAACCTTCTTTTTTCGCTATCAAAACGTCGGTATGCATGGCTTTATGTGATTGATATCCAAATTTATTTTTGTAATCATTCAAGATCCAAGTGATAATCTTTTCCTTTTATAAATATTTTCAGGTTATCAATTTAATTTTCACAACTTTGTGAAACAAAAATTTTTCACTTTTGGGAATTTGACTGCGTTTTCATTTCCACAGCATTTGGTTGTACGAAGAATAAAATTCCAAAAGGGA
>WOGR01011868.1:0-10404 GCA_015342045.1 Leptinotarsa lineolata | reverse complement strand
CAATGTCTATATCTTGAAGAAATATTTTGAGCTCATCAATATTTTTATCGATGCTGCGGATGTTGTTGTGCAGAATTTCAAAGTTCAAATTACTTTCATTGATTTTCAGTGCTTCTTTACATTCAGCTGTAGTATTTAAAAGGAAAGTTTCCAAAAATGAGAGCTGAAGTCTATAAGAATGAATTTGTGGGCATCAAATACTTGTAGTATGAAATGAGTTTGAATATTCTTTCCATTGAGCTTTCATGTCTAAATGGATTATCAATCAATTTTGAAAATTTAATAGTATTTATAATCTTGGTCAAAGAACGAAGAATGCGTTGAAAGTGTGAAAAATATTGGCTGAGAAGTACTTGTGACAGTATTGTGGAAGTGTTGTGAATACAACACAATTCTGGGAATATAATAAAATGATATAAAAATTATAAACAAGTGAAACATGTTTTGTATTTTTGGGATATATTTAGTTGTCCGAGTAAATTCAACGTACTATTTATTGGTTTCAATCGATTCACTCACTGCATAATTCTTGATCCTTGGTTGTGCTGAGCTTAAATTTGTAGTATTTCAAGACATTGAGTCATGACAAAATTTAGGGAGAGTAAGTTCTCGAAGTGAGACTGTATTATTGAGTTCAAACTGGTGTATTACTCGTATTTCTCCATTACTCATTCTATGTTTCGCTTTGATTACAACCGATCTGAATACACACATTTGATTCATGATGTTAGTTTCCTTGGTTTTTTCCTTCGAAAGTTTTTGAAATTTTGCAACTTATGAACGGACAAATTTCATGTGGAAGGCGTCATTTTAAATACTTTTCAACATGAAAAACAATTATGCGATATCACTTATCGCCGAGAAGGCGCTATTGTATTTTTGAATAGAAAGGGAGGTTTTGTGATAGGTTCCTCATTCTCTATCTAACAATGATTTATATATTTGGAGATCTGCTCCTGACTGAATTTAGTGGTTTTGTAGTTCTTTAAGAATATATGTCAACGAATAATGAATACTATAATTTCCATAAAAAATATACTCTTTCCAATTCAACTCAATGAATGAAAGTTATTTGAATGGAAGCGGTATATTTTTAGGGGAGGTAAACTTCTGGGAAAGAACGGTTTTGGCTAAAGAAAGGAAGAAAGCAATCAATTTCAATAAAGTAACTCTAAACAAAGATGTGTAGATCATGCAAAGTAGTACCTCTCATACACAAACTGAAAGCTATTTTCCTATGAATATTGAATAACAAGGAAGAAAACTACTTTCGAATCAAATACTTTCATATGAATACTGAATTATAAAAAACACTTTTTTCTATTCAGTTTGTATTCCAAACATTTTTATGGAATTGAATCAGATATCATTCACAGGATTTCTACACCATATAGTGAATGAAAGAATTGAAATTTCACTTACATGAAAACCTGTCATCATCACTGGTAAACATCCTATGCTTTGCCTCAAGACATTTGCCTTATCAGCTTCTCAGTACCAAATCGGGATAACATTAAAAAACACATAATTCATTCATAAGATTACGACTCTATGTCACGGAATGAGTTTGATTTACTCATGTCATCGACGTTATACAGATTTGGTACTGAATAGCTGATGAAGCAAGTGACTTACGGCGAAACTTCGGATGTCTGATACTGACGATGACAGAAAAATTTTTCCTCTTTCATTCACTATATTGTGTTGGTATCCTGTGAATGATATCTGATTCATTTCCATGTCGCATGTTTGGAATACAAAATGAATAGAGAAAAGTGTTTTCAGTATATTTCAGTGTTCATATGAAAGTATTTGTTTCGAAAGTATTGTAATTCAATATTTACAACCAAAAATTTGTCACTTACTTTGGTCCTAAACTATACAACCTAAACATCTGAAAAATATCAATAACCACAAAAAACTCAAAAAAGAAATAAAACTATTCGTTAAAAACCATTTTGGTCAACTGAAAAATATCTTTGAGTACGAATGAATCAGAAACCTCCATCAGTGTATACTCTACTTTGATCCAATACATCAATATTTATATGTATGTATATGTGTATGTATATGTCTCTACTCAAACTGTTTTTTAAAACTAAGTTAGCATTTTAGCTAGATAGCAATAGTACATTAGTTCCTAGATCATTTGTGTTCAGATGAAATTTAGCAGCAAGGACACAATACAAGCTCAGCTTAGGTGACCGCAGACTACTAGGAATAGACTAGTCTACATCTACATCGTTCACTCGTTATGTACTTATATCAACTTTGTGATACTGATATTGACCTGAATGAAAATCTATCTATTTATCATCAACCTAAAGTCGATAATTTCCAATTATTAAAAATCGAATTCCTTCCAGAGCATCATTCCTCAAACTAGGCAGAAGCGAACGTCCAAAAACGTCGCCCCATCTGCCTGTCGATGACTGGCCTGAACAAATTGTTCATTTAGATAATTTGATTCAGAGCCAGTCTTCAAGTATGCCCGCTTACTATAGGAACGGAAGTTTTTTGTTCTTATGCGAGGTCTTGGGCCATGTGGATGTGCAGTTGGCTAGTACATCGACAGTTGAATGTCTCCATTTCTTCACTTTCTAATTAAATTAACTATCATAGCATGAATTGTGAGTAGATTTTATAGAAACTTCAACTGGTAATAATTCAGTGAATAAATCTTAATTCTGACTGAAAGGGTATGTCTTGTATTTTTTGGAGAGATCGATGATAATCAAAAATTGAAACAATTGTAGCAATAATATTTATTTATTTTTTATTCATTTAATATCGCATCAAACAGGCTAAGACTCGATAAAAGTAGTATACAATAATAGAGCAGGCAACTATTTCTAGATAAATGTAAGTATAAGTGAACATTTTGATATTATTTAGCTAGCTATACAAACTATTTCTGAATTAATTCAGGGTAGAAAAAATAAATCTATAGAGTATTTATTGACAGTTCGGCACATAGAGGTTACTGGACTATAGAAATGGTTCTGAGAATTGGGTACATTAATGCGGAATGTGATATTTGATCTGGACGTATATCGAGGTACATCAAGATTAATTTGGGACATAGAGTTAGTGAGTCCATGGCACCATTGACCAGTTTATGAGATCTGCAATTTTTCGACTTTTTCTCAATGTTACAAAATTGAATTTATTCACAAGGCAAGTCTGTTCATAATTTCTAAACGAATACGTTCCATGTTTCTTATAATTCGCAAACTTGAGAATTTTCTTCTGAACACCTTCCGAAGCCTCAATGTATTTTGTTTGATTAGGATTCCAGACAGAACTACAATACTCTAGTTTACTACGTACCAAACTATAGGTAACCAAATGAATCATTCGAATGATCCAAACACTTTACAGTTTCTTATAACAAATCCCAGCGACTTAGAAGCTATCTGAACAATATTATCAATGTGCGCATTAAATGTAAGTTTATTGTCGAATAAGATTCCTAAGTCGAGAGTATCATTAACTCTTGGTAAGTCGATATTATCAATTATCATTATCATAGCAATATCACTCATTCATTCCATATAATAAATGTGTAGTAAACATTGTCTATACACGGAAAATCTTCGTAAAAAAGTATTATTATGATCTCCTATTACTGAAAAAGATTTTTGGAATTTTTGTCAAAATAGGAAATCATAAAGTGAAAACAGTGAATTTAGTAGGCGATTTAGGACTAATAATGGATTCTAAAATGATTTTTAAATCTCACGGTTAATATGTGTATTCGTTAATTGAGATCCATTATCAGAAATATAAGACATTTCAGAAACGCAAAAACTCTGCTAAATCTATATCAATCTTATTCAGCAAAAAACTCTCCTTTATGCAGAATTGTTGAATCCTTCGATAGTTATTGCAATGATATTGAAAAACTGAGGTTACGTTTCATATGGCAGATAAAAAAGAATATTTCTAGAAATATCGATAATAATGTGTTTGTCTTCAAGAAATTATTAAATTTTCCGCCATTTTGTAGTAAGTGAAGATATTTACTTCATATTCTAGGGTTGTGAAATATTTGTCAGGAGCTTCAAAATGATGTATTACAAGACCCCCTTTCTATTTAATATTTTTCCCACATGGCGCCCAGTCGCCATCTTGAAAGTTTCATCTGTCAATTTCACTTCAAAATAAAGTGTTCATGCATTATTTTCATTATTCCAAATTTCAATTTTTGAGTTGATCCGTTCAAAAAATAAAAGGGGGGACATTGAAGAAATGCACTATATATTGTTTATTCACTATCTTTCATATGTAAAATGAGGATATTTTTTCAATTTAGTCTGTTTGTATCCCTAATCGTGCAATAAATAATTGAGATGATTCAGATGTATGTTATTTTTCAACGATTTGTCATTTTTGAACTTGTATCATTTTTTAAGAGAATTTTAAAGCAAATAGTAGTTTTTTAAAGTCTCTTCATTTGTAGAGTATATTCTGTTTCTAAATATTCATATTTTGCATATTGATAAAGTAAAGATAAATGTTGAATTTTTTATATTTTCGTTCAAAATTATATCATTTTCGTGGTAGCCGTATAATTGATAGAAATATTCTCAGTGAAATGCATTACAGCGAAAAAAATAATGTATTTCATCAATATTATTTCAACCGTATTAACAACCGTCATATCTTTCACAAACATGCTTGATACTCGTAAAATTATAATTTATGTTGTACTTGACTGAAGCTAATGAAGCAAATAATATGATTATTCACTAATATTTTTCTTTTTGAATTATATTTCGACAAAAATTCCACACAACAAAAAATGTTTTCGCATCGCGAAGCACATAACCTCAATACCGACTCCCTTCTCGACTCACCCTGTACACAAGCGACCCCAACCACTTATCTCGCACGCATGCACGACTCACCGTCGATCAAGAAAAAACAGAGAGACACACATACCTCCTCCTCGCCGTTCTCGTGGTGTTGTTCCTGGGGCTGTTCCTCCATGAGCACGAAATCCACATCGTTATTGTTGTTTTTGGTGGCGACGACGTCCGGGGACCTTCTGACGACATCGCCGATCAGGAGTCTGCTCCTTTTCCTCCTCTGAGAATTGAGCAGGTCGCTAGCGAGAGAGTCCGGCGAATCGGGATTGCTGTCCATCGTCGGTCACTCAAAGGCACATTTTATGGCAAGAACGGAGCTGAGATCTAGAAGGCTTGAGGCGAACTGACGTCTCGGTTAGCCGCGAGCGAGAGTGACCATTTCGGGCGAGGGGGGACAGGTGTGGCGGGCGGGCGGGCCGGCTATCTGCCCGTTAGGTTACCTGTTCGTTTCTCGGCTTCGGTTACATAATCTTTCTTCTCTTGTTCTGCTTTGATTGAATATAAATATATGGTGCGGTAATGGGTACTGATGATGGGGCACACGGGCTTTTTTTTCGGGCGTAATTGGGTTCTCGGGGTTTTGTGGTACGCGTCGATTTCGAATCGGGCCATGTTGGGATTGCACTCGGACGTGTCGATCGTTAATTTGGAGAAATACTTCGATATGGAATTGTCGGACAGCTTCATACCGAACCTTCGCATTTTAATTTTTTCTTTCTTGAATAATAACATCATAAAACTCGAAATTCTGATTGTTGACTTGAAATATAGACATTACAATTGAAATTTCAACTTTAATCACGTAATTTCGACTTCGATCTCTTCATTTTTTACCCTAGATACGAAATATTCGAAATTTTCACGTTATTTTAGTAATTTTGACTTGAAATACGGAATTTCGACTATAGTTATCGACTTCAAACTCAAAATTTCAGCAGGTTTTATTAAAACTTTGATTTTAATATAAGAATCTTCCAATTTCGACCCTATACTCGAAATTTCATCATCAATCTCTTAATTTTGAAATAAATCCTGGAATTTATACTTGAATCTCCAAATTTCAATTTTATTCTCTATTTTTACTTTTTACTTCAATCTGGTTGGTTTAAAACACGAAATTTATACTTCAATCATCAGATTTCGATTTCAAACTCGATGTTGACTCGAAATATCGACTGTATCTCTAAATTTTGATTACAACCTCTGAATTTCGATTTCAACCTCTAAACGTCGATTTCAACCACTGAATTTCTATTTAAACCTCTAAATTTCGATTTCAACCTCTAAATTTTCTTTTCAACCTCTAAATTCCGATTTTAAACTCAAAATACCCAAAATTTCTATAATAATCTCGACATTAAGACTTAATCACGAAATTTCGACCAAAATCTTTTGTTCCCATGGGTCACACGGGCTATTTTCGAACGTAATTAGGTTCTCGCGGTTTTGTGACATGCGTCGATTTCAAATTTGGACCTGTTGGGATTGCTCCCAGACGTGTCGATTGGTAACTTGTTTCATACGCAAAAGCTTTAGTGGTACATATTTTTATATTTCATATTTATTATAATAATTATAATAATGACTTTAAAAATCGGAATTTTGAATTGAATTTCTTGATTTTGAATATGCGAAATTTCTATATTATTCCCAAAATTTTGATGCAAAACATAAATTTCAAATTTTAATAACGGAATTTATACACGAAACTTCATTATTGATTTAGTAATTTTGAATTACATCCCGAAGTTTATACTTCAATCACGAAATGTCGATTTCAAGCTCAATTTCGACTTGAAATTTAAATATTAATCTCGTAATTTTGGATTCAAACACAAACTTTCGGATTTCAATCTCGAAATTTCGACTTTATACACGAAATTACATTACTGAACTCGTAATTTTGAATTAAATTCCGAAATTTAAACTTCGATCTGGTAATTCTGACCTTAATTTATTTCAAATTCATTTAAGATTCCAAATTTCGACTTCAATCTGTAGGTAAAGTTTCATTGTAACCTCTAAATTATCTCTTCAAACCCAAAATTTCAATTTTATAGTAAAAATTTTGAATATAATCTAGAAATTACAACCTGATTGTCAAATTTAGACTTCGATTTCTAAAATTTCGATTTCAACCTCTAAATTTTGACCTTAAACTCAAAATTTCGACTTTATATTCAAAATTTGGATTCAAACACAAACTTACATTTTCAATCTCGAAATTTCGACTTTATACACATGAAATTACATTACTGATCTCGTAATTTTGAATTGAATTCCGAAATTTATATTTCAATCTCGAAATTTCAATTTTAATCTTGTATTGTGACTTCGAACGCGAAATTTCAAATTCAAACTGGTAATTTTGACCTTAATTTATTTTAAATTCGTTTTAGATTCGGAATTTTAATTTTAATCTGTAAAGTTTCATTGCAACCTCTAAATTACGATCTTAAACTCAAAATTTCGAATTTAATTTAGGAATTATGACTGTTCGTTTATATTCTGAATTTCGGTTTCAATCTAGGAATTTTGACTGCTTCGATTGAATATAAATAACAATACGAAATTTCTACACAATCTCGAAATTTAGATTTCAAACTCGATTTCGAATCGAAATTTTGAGTTATATCTCGTAACTCTGACTTAAAACATAAAATTTTGACATCATCCTCTAAATTTCAATTACAAACTTAAAATTTCGAATTCACCTAGAAATTTCGACTTGTATATCGGAATGTTGAATTTCAACTCGAATTTTTGACTTAAATCTCCAAATTTCAATTTCAAAATTCCGAGTTGAAGCTCAAAATTTCAACTTCATAGCAGTAATTTCGAATTTAATCGGGTTATTTTGACTTTCAAAACGAAACTTCAACTTTAGTCTTGAAATTACAACTTTTAACTTGAAATTTTGACATTGATCTCGTAATATCAACTACAAACTTGAAATTTCGATATTATGTTGTAATTTTGATTCAAAACATGGAATTTTCGACTTCAATTTAGAAATTTCAACGCTACACGCAAAATTTCGATAGTAATCTCGTAATTTTGACTTGAAACATAAAATTCCGACATCATTCTCTAAATTTCAATTACAAACTTGAAACTTCTTATTTATCTAGAAATTTCGACTTTAATATCGGAATTTTGACTTCTAACTCGTAATTTCGACATAAATCTCTAAATTTCAAAATTTCGACTTTAAACTGAAAATTTCAACTTCATACCCGTAATTTCTAGTTTATTCGGGTAATTTCGACTTCAGTCTTCAAATTTCAAGTTTTAACTTGAAATTTTGACATTGATTTCGTAACTTTGACTTTAAACTAAAAATTTCTGTACTATTCTCGTAATTTTGATTTTAAACAGGAAATTTTCGACTTCAATATCAAAATTTTGACGTTATACCCGAAATTTCGATTTTGATCTAGCAATTTTGATTTGCAACATAAAATTCGTCATCATTCTCAAAATTTCAATTACAGACTTGAATTTATACTCGAAATTTCGACATAATCTCGAACTCCTGATTATAATCACGAAATTATCGAATTCTATTTCGAAATATTGACGTTATATACGAAGTTTCGATATAAATTCCGTAATTTTGAAAGCACGAAATTCAAACTTCAATAGAAGACTAACTTGAAGTACTTTTTGCTAATGAAGTTCATTACATCCTAGATAAGCGCTCTAATGATATTTTAGAGATTTCAGGAGTTTGTTTGCATTGAATATAAATATATGGTGCAGTGATGGGTACTGATGATGGTATACACGGGAGTAATTGCCTTTGGGGTTTTTTGGAAAGCGTCAAACTCGATTCAGGACATGTTGGAATTGTATTCGGACGTGTCGATCGTTAATTTGAGGAAATACACTCAAATAGAATCGCGAAGAGGATACTATAAGTTGTTTATTATACGGTATTCGATGGCCATTTATCACAGAGATATGTATCTCGAAGAATCTGTACTAAATCACGAAAAGCAAAATATTAAATAACGTATCCGACAGTATCACCATTTATTTCATTATTTCGTGTTTAAATAGCGGTTTTTGAGAATCATTAGTAATTTTTCATCGTTATTCTTTCCAAACACTATAAATTACGATCCACTCCTTGAAATATTTAATTTCACTCGCTGGTCAGAAAATGCAAAAACAATATTTGAACACTATCTGTAGAACAGGAAACAAAAAGTCCAAAGTTTGGTTCTTTGTTATGGGTCTACTATAACACGTAACGTAACACAAGTTGGTTAATTCCGTCAGCATAAAGATTTTGTGCTCTGGATTTGATGGAGTCGACGAAGGCCGTTTCTGCCTGGTCCGGATGGTAGTCGATTGGCCAGAAGTCTGGGGAGCATGGTGGAAGAGGCAGAGGGTGCTGTGTGCTATTGCGAAACTATTTGAACAGATCATCTATACAAGAATGTGGAGGAGTTTTGGCGATAACATTTGTGATGAACAGCACGGATTTGTTCCAAAAAAGTCGACGTCAACTGATCTACCAACATTCACTCATCATGTCCTTAACCATCTAGATAACAATAAACAGCTCGATATTATTTATACAGATTTCCAGAAGGCATTTGATGAAGTTATTCATGATGTGGCACTTAAAAAGTTTAACAGAAATGGAGTTGATATTCAAATACTCAAATTGCTGACATCGTATTTGAATAACCGACACTTCAGAGTCAAATATGGGAGTAATTGTACAGGGAAATTTCGTGCAAACTCTGGAGTCCCTCAAGGATCAAACCTGGGTCCATTAACTTTTCTTATATTCATTAATGATCTAACTCAAAATTTAAAGTATTCTGAGTATCTGTTATTTGCAGACGACCTTGAATTTTATAGACAGAAAACTCACAAGATTGTGTCAAACTGCAAGAGGACATTAATAATGTTAATAATGTTCATCGATGGAGTGTTAAAAATGAGCTTCCATCCAATATATCCAAATATTCTGTCCTGACTTGTACCCGAAAAGTAACTAAAACACTATGCAATTACTCGATGAATGGTGTTGAATTATCAACGGTAGAGACTGTCAAAGATTTGGGTATACCGGATGATTCTCTAAGGTAGCTCACCCCAACAACTTTTTTATTATTGGAGATAGTAAAACGAAATTTATGGGTTGTGTATTATAGTTCAATTTACATTTTTTGATATATTTACTTGCTTTGCCGTACTTCCGGTTTAACTGGAAATAACCTCAACTTTCGATTTTTAAATGGGACATACTATATATTTTAACTTATTTCGATCGAGAATGACATTCTAACTCCAACAATACTTCACTTGTCAATATTTTACAAATGAAATCATTTTTATTTTTTGATCTAGAATGCCATGGATTGTGTAAATCGCTTCATTCTTGATCAAGTAACATGAGAAAACTACGACTGTGAGGCTTATGACTTCACAGTCGTTTCAATATATGAATTCTTCCAGTTAACTTGATGGATCCACTTGGGGTGGATCGTCGGCTTTTTGTAAAAGATCATTTTCG
>WOGR01011867.1:0-10404 GCA_015342045.1 Leptinotarsa lineolata | reverse complement strand
ATATATTAATTTTTATCTGATTACAAATGAATAGAAATGATATACAAGTGGGCAATTGCAACAGGATGTCTGTGTTTGCTACAATTGTTTTCACCTCTGGAATTATTACATAAGCTGTATGAATATTATCAGTAAGAAAAAAAGTAAGAGGTTACTTCACTATCTATCAAAATACTTCAAAATAGATTGGAAATATACCTCAAGGAAGATTTAAAATGTTTATATTTTACATATAATCTTGTGAAATATGAATAAATTCGAGTAAGTAAACAAAGATGTACAAAATAATAAAATAAAATGATACTAGGATTCAGTTGAGAGATGAATATTTCAATATCACTTTGATAAACTTCAATGAAATTGGGTTCACAATTAAAATTTTACTCAGCTTCAGTTTTACTATGCTTTCCTGTTCTCTATTATAAAATGTATAATTTTTCTTTCCACATTATTTATTCAAGAACTGATAGATTGAATTCAAAATATTTGAAATAATGTTTTGAGAGTAATGGTAGGATGTTGAATACTACAGAGAATAAAAATGAGTAACTTTTTTGTTTAATAGTTTGTGTTGATGACAAAGGTACTAACTTCATTCATTTTACCTACTTCCAGTTTCATTTGAGTGTAAATTACCTATCTATTCATGAAATATTTTCCACAAAAATTTCTGAAGTTCACAGAAGTGGGATGATGACATTCATCCTCAATTTCTGCTTTCTGTTTCAATTCTTTTCAGTTATTAGCAATATGAAGTACTGAAGTATCATCTGTGAAACTAAATATTGATCTGGCGGTATTTATAGTGAAAAGTTACCGGGCCCATAATAATGGGCAAGATATGTTGTCTTGTAGTATACCACATTTAAAAGTAATTTTTTCAGTTGGAGGAATAGCTTCTGACAAGATTAGATACCTACAACAAGCCAGTTTATTTTTATCAAGTGCTCCATACATCTTTGAAGTTACTGCACTAATAACAACCTTAATGGAACTGTTTAGTTGAAATCCATACTGGTTTTCAGCTAGTAAATTATATTTTTTGATGAAAGAGTTGTTTGTGTGGGAAAGAAAGCCAAAAACTTTCTTTCCCACAAATTTATCACTCCTATAAATAAATATAACCCCTTTAAATTTAAGTTGATTCTGGTTTTGAGGGATTTTTCAAATTAGTATTAGAAGCTTATTGCAAACGGAATATTTCTGCATTGAAACAAAGAAAATTTCTGGGAAAGTTGTAAGAACATGAGAATGTTATTGATATATCAGGGGACTGGAAATGGGTACTTACGAAGGATCCAGAGTAACTTGTTCGATCAGGCTATGGAACTCTCTGAAGCATATTTCCGCCTTTTCTGTAGCTTTCGGGTCATCAGGGTTCAAAGGTTGGGCTTTGCCCACAAATTTTTTCACCATTTGTTCCAAACATGGTAACCAGTAATTCCTTTCTTCGACATTATTAACGAGATCGACTGTATCAGGATTATAATGTTCCGGATTTTTCAACAATGGACATACATTCTTCCTTTCATTACCAGTCATAATGTGTCCTTAATAGGTATGTTGAATGAAAATGATTGAAATGTAACAACCTATTTGCATCGACGTTGAATATGTTTTATCTCCACTTTCGGTGTTACTTCAATTCAATTATTTGGATTTTCACATGTTATCTAATTTTCAAATAAAGCACTTAGTCTGATTAAGGCTGAACAGTAGATATGATAAAAATAAATTTACACAGAGTTTACCGACACAACTGTTTACTCTTTCCTGTTCAGTAAACAAACTCTTGAATTTTCAATTAAGAAACTTAACCTAGAATTATAATTCAAAATATGTAACTTTCTTTTCGAAAAAGATTTTTATAGGAGTGTATTATGCACACTAAACTTATCCTGATCTGTCATTCCCGCAAAAAAATATTTGCTCTCTCTACTCGATCGAAATATATCGAGCAGAGATAGAGAATAACTTTTGGTGGGAATTATTCAATCGAGGTGTCAACAAAACACAACTTGTTGTTCAGTGAAGAAGTTTCAATGTATATTCGCAAATGTTCTGAATCCATTTGTGACAGTTGGGAAAAGAGACATTCTTTATGTCTGGAGTCAAATTGTCGCCTCAAGTTTGCGAACTTACTGACAGTTTTGATGAAACCACATTGATTTTTTCATTACAGTGATTTCTCGTAATCACTTTTGTTTTTAGAGATACTTGTGTGTGAAATAGAACTTTTTTCTTCGTTTTTTTTTATTACATCCAATTAGAATAAGATTCAGTCGAGTATTCAAAATAGTGATATAAAACAATCATATCAGTATTCATTTTCAAATAAACATCTGATTTACATTTGAATTGGTGCCCACGATCATTAATTGGAATGAATTTTTTACTGTCTGCAGTTATTATCAAGGAAAAGATTACATTTTTCTTTCTATTTAATTGATTGAAGATTATATGCGTTGTAGCTAACGCCTGGTTCGCGATATCTGTTGCATTCTGCAACACTTTTATACTCAGACGCCATTAATTTTTATAGGATTTTATGAGTAATACCACTAGATATTACTAATTTAAAAATATCATATATAATTATTAATAGTTAATGAATTTCAGCGATAGGTGTCTAAAAGTGCTATAAATAAAATAACAATCCGTTCATTTTCATATATTCATTGAACTGATTTTAGAATTACAAGAATATATTTAAGAATGGTATAACAACTGAAAGATCCAAAAGGTACTATAAGGATTTGTGAATCGTCAGTGACACAGACCATATACCCATCAGTGATAAACTGTCCGACTTTTTGTTGAATACATGAATACTGTCATTGATACAAGAAGGTTGAGGAGGGTATATTGGGAACACAGAACTCAAGTTATAGTTCTGTGATTGGAAATTAACCACAGAACTACAACTTAACTGAGTGCTTGACAAAGGACAGTGATCTATACTTGTCTGGTTGAGGGTTTCTTTTGCATATATGGCCTGCTGTTCATTATTTCCATAAGCTAGCAGTGCTCCCGTTAACATGTACAGATACAAAACTCTCTGTCAACCGATCATGATTTTTTCAAGGTGTAGCAGATGTCAAGTTTCGAATAATGTCTTTTACACCCACATGGTACTCGTTTTGAAATGCGGTTTCCGAAATAATACGTCAAAGATGTTAGAAGCTTTCGTAATACATTGTCCACTCAGTCAACCGTCAATTCGAATGCAGCTAAAATAGAGTGGATGATTGCTTAAAAACATATAAATATAATTATTTCATGTATTTCTAAGTAAAACCATCCTCAATTCCTTTCCTATTTTCCTACCATCTGGAAAAGTTTGTATTTTCTGACACATTTTTGTTATGAGATAGAAAGATTTTGGCTTTCTACTTCTCCATCTTTATATAAAAAATGTGGGGATCTTCCAAAGAAATAAAGAAAGCATTCGATTTCAAAAGAACTCTATACAAAAATGTGTAGATCATGCAAAAAAGTATCTTTCAGACACAAACTGAAAGCACGGAAAGAACGTTAAATTACTCGAAAGAAAAATACTTTCGAAACAAATACTTTTATATGAACACTGAATTATACAAAAAAAAACACTTGTCTCTATTTAGTTTGTATTCCAAACATTTATCATTCACAGGATTGCTACAGAATATAGAAAATGAAAGAGGTAAAATTTCACTTACATGGAACACTGTCATCCTCGCTGGCTGGTGGAGATCCGATGTTTCGGCATATAACACTTGCCTTATCGCGTCTTCAACACCAAATCTGGATAATACTATAAGAAAAAGTACTCAATTCTCTTGTGAAAAATTACCGTTTCCAATTTATATTTGTTATGGTTTTCTGAATAATGATTGTTGAATCGTCATGAAGAGGTGACTTTTATATTTATGTAAACGAATATGAAAATAACTAAATATAATTCAAATAGAAAGGGATATATTTTCAGAAGAGATAAATTCAATGTTTTTAACCCATAGAAATAAAATGATACACAAATGTTCCAGTGCATAATTTTATTTCTGGATTGTGATTACAGGTTCTGTCTCTTTCTCTGTTTTGTTGACCGTTGCTTCCGACACGCGCATTTAGCCAGATTAAGGGTACTTATGGTAATCATCAAGATTTTCCGTGGGTTTCATTATCGAATTATAAAACCTAGATGTCGCCCACTTCGTAGTCATATGGATTATTTAAAATTAAAACAATTTAAGCTTTGTATATTTAAGTGTTCACCCTAGATTTTTGTGAATACACATTTCACTCAAATGTGTGGATTTATAGAATATTTCAGTTTGCAAAATATTTCAGCTGTATTTTTGAATATAGTATAGTCTATATACAAAGGCTGTATCAATTGGTTTGAGTCAGAGAATGAAAAAATAAACTCTGTCATTTTCATGGCGGCCGCCGAAGCTTCCGCTTTTGGTTAAAAGAGGACACCGCTATTAAAACTCATGCGCAAGCATCAACTGTACAAATATCGACATACGTGAGTTGATTACGATTCAATAGTTAATGAGAAGAAAAAAAATAAACCATTCAAGTATGTCGTTACTTGATCAAACCGAGGTTATATAAACCCGAACAAATCAAGAAGCGACAAGATCTTTGAACATCTGAATTTGAGAGGAAGGAAATAACGTCTAGGTGAGGTAGCGGTATAACATCTTCCACCGGCCCGACCATCATGGCTGAAGCGGAGCAACAACAAGTAGTGTCGGAACAACCTAAGGCAATCCAAAAACAGAAGGAAGTAATTGGTAAGAGTTTAATACCTTTTAGATGTTAAATTTTAGTTTTTGGCGTGGGCCAATTGTCATTTTGGCATCCATGTTTTATTGTACACTCGAGCACATGGCCTAAAATGGATTCAATTCGATCATTTCTTCTGTTTGGACGGCTCTAATTGCCGAAAATCGAGTCGAAGTCATGTTTGACTGAGCTGGTAGCTTTATTTTGCTTTTGTAAATGCGGATTTTGAATTGTCAAGTAAAATTTTGTAAATTTTTTTGGCCGCCATTTCTGTTTTATGCTAGACGTGATTTACGTTTTAGTGTTTTAGGAGGAAGAGGGTTCCGAACATTCAGCAAGTCTTTCTCACTACATCAATGATCGCGATTTCGGACCGTCATAATTTATTTTTAGATTTCTATGATATCCTGGAAGTTCTTGACATAATTTTGCGCCTAGCTGCTAACGCAGCCTTAGTTTTTATGCATCAAGCTTCATAATAATACATTCTTTGCATTAGTTGTTGAATTCATTTTGCATAAATTTGTTTTTATTACTTGAAAATGACCTTTTAAACTAATATGTGATTCAATTTAAAGAATTTTTCAACTGAAAACTTGAAAGATGTGGAGTAAGGATCTGAGAGTTTACTTGAATCAAAAAAAATTATGTATAGTCGGTAAAATCAAAAACAACATATTCCAATATGAAATTTATTACCCAAGAAAACACCATGATTATTATAGAACAAGACAGTATGAAAAATTTTCTGTTACATCATTTTGGATGTGATACCATCATACTGCATAATGGTATTAATATTTACAATTGTATCCAAATGAAAAAAATCTCCAATAAAATTACCAAATAGTAAAAAAGTTACTAAATTTTGTGAATAGTATCTTATCATACGTTTCATAAACACATAAAAATAAGTGAGACATGAAAATTATCATTTACTACATTTATATCTACAGATTTAATCCACTCAAAAACACCAAAACTATAACTGTCTTGGGAAAAAAACCCATCTTGCTACTTCTCCATCATTATATTTAAAGTGAAAAACTCTCAAAAAAAGTATCAGAAACAAAAAACTATAAAAGATAACATTTGTATGGAATTGAAACACATGAAAGAGTATCAATAACACTTCCAAAGAAAACTCTCAATCTCCAGGTGTGCTTTGAAGTACCTTGTGAAAACATTTGTCTTCCCAAAAACTAATCACTGGTAAAAAATATTCCTTTGTGTCTTTACAAAATTACTATAGATGGGTTTGAATTAACTGTATGAATGTATTGTTTTTCATAATCTGTCATTGTAACAAGAGCAGATGCAAATATCAAGTAAATTTTTTTTCAAATTTATCAAAAAACTGCTGATGGGGCGTTGAAAACTAAATACACCTGAAGAATAAGTTTTCTTTACAAATAAAATTTTATACCAATACTCTTTAGATTTTATTATGTTGTGCAGCAATCCTGTATACGATATATGTTTCAATTGCATTGCAAATGTTTGGAGAACAAACTGAATAAGAAATGGATGTATTTGTACTTTATTCACCACCAGTATCGATACCCAAGATACTTCAATTTTAGCCAAAAACTTAAAGGAAGACATATAACCACTTTCTTTTGGACAGTAATCGCTGAAACATACCACGTTATGTTCAAGAATTATGTTCTTTTGAACAACCCTGATACAATTTGGGTTGTTCAAATGTAATGAGATATTGATATGAAGTTGAATAATAAGAAAATAACTGCCAAAAAATTTATGAATTTGCAATGCTTTTCCAAGATTGAGAGAAATATCTGCAAGAATAATTTGCAGACTTTCAAATTCTAATGGTCAGATATAGAATATAGTTTTTTTCTAGTATATTCTAAAATTCGTGGTAATTTTAAATTGTAGCTTGTTCAGGGTTAAACTCATATTTTTTGACTGAATGGATACTCACCCTGACTGTAAATTTCGAATTTTTCACAAGTCATTTTCCTTCTCATTGACTTCTGACTAGCCACAATGCTATTTTATTTCTTTGTTCAACAGCAACTAAGGTAACTGGCACAGTCAAATGGTTCAACGTCAAGAGTGGTTATGGATTCATCAACAGAAACGATACCAAAGAAGACGTTTTTGTTCACCAAGTGAGTACCTTTATGTTCTATCAATCATTCGTTTTATAATGAATATAAATCGTACTTACTAGTTCCAAGTTGTAGTGTATTTTTTGAACTTGATGATCTTGAAAAATATTCTAAAAATATTTTTTGAAAATTATTCAGTTCGAAATTCATTTGTAAGCTTTTCAATTATAATGTAATGATGATTGAATATTAGATTTCTAGGTTGAAATTAGCAAATTGTCAAAAAGTTGAAAATAACCATAAAATTAATACTTCTAAATAAATGATAATGAGAGAATGGTTGAGTTTTACCAAAATCAAATTGAATATTTTGGTGCTTCATTCAGATTAGCAGTACTCAACATTTTCCCCCTTGGTTGCTACTGCTAGACCTTGCGGGCCGCAATAATAAAACTGAACTGAACAAACTACTTTCAGGTTTTGCGTTATTAGGGTTAGACTTTGTATGTAAAATACAATAAAACGCAACTGTAAAAATGAAACATTCATTTAAAAATTAATGTGATTGACAACGACGCAAACTATTTACAATTTCTGATAAATCTGGCACATAATTACTACATGCTACTCTCAAAATGTCGTCTAGGTGCGAATCACTTAGTCCGTATCTATAAACATTTTTCGCATATTTCATTTTTGAATATGAGGATTCACACAGGTAGTTGATGCAAATAAGGTGAGGAGCAAGTATACGCAATTTTTGAGCGTTTTGTAGTTATCCGGTGCTAATTTCCAGAATTCTTCATATTTGTTTACCTCTCTGTTTTCTTTAAAAATCGCCTCCAGATTTATATCATTTTTAAAATCAATTAGTTCATCCGATAACTTTGCAACATCAAATCCCAATGCTGCAAGTTGTGAAGTAGTGTAGGTTGCAGAAAAGGCTAGAGCCGCTAGAGGGCCGCATAGAGAAGGCTGGTGGGCCGCATGCGGTCCGCGGGCCACAGGTTGAGTATCGCTGATTCGGGGGACGTTATTTAGGTCGATCTTTCACTACCTGCCTTCTTCTCTTCAAGTTATAGTGACACCAATATGATATACTCAATTCTACCACCTTCTTTTCCATTGGAGAACACATCAAGGGAGGCCGAACAACTATGGATCTCACAAACTAATCTAGACATACCAAGTATCATAAGAAATATTCGAAACACCTGGAATATTTTTTTGGTTAAAAAATGCCCCGAATAATTTGTTCAACACAAATGCAGATGTGGAGTGGAAGTAGGTTATCGAGGATATCATGCATTGAGTTGCAGATATAGTGCATCAAATGTACCTTAGGTTCGGCACATATACCTTCCATCTTAGAACCTCCAGGCAGTCGCAGCGATGATGGGAAACAACCAGATGGCATCACTATCATTCCTTGGTGGAGAGAAGAACCGGTTGTTTGGGTTTTCACCAACGTCAATACTCGGGCTCCTTATCGCATTCCTTCGACTTCCTGTATCTGGAGGTTCAGCAGCTTCATCAGTCGAATCGGCGAAAAAACGAAATTACGAGTATTTAGAGAATAATTGAATTTTTTATGCAATAGGAATCGAAATATGTAGTACCTTCAGCCCCAAGCACTGCAGTTCATTCGTGAAATCGGTATGAGGATCCCCAAAGAGACAAAAGAACCAAGAGCTATCTCTTGATTCAAAAATTGAAATGTCCATTCAAAAGAAAAATTCAGCTTTACTTTCAGGTACAATTCATCATTTCAAAACACTAAGTGAATTATCTATGTTTCCCATTAACAAAATATATCAGCATCTGCTTATCCTCACCTCCAATAGAGCGTTGTCTATTACAGTGCTCTTTCTCCGATGTCGCTTCTCAATCCTCATATTTTTACTCAGCAGAATTGAATGCGAATATTTGCATACAGTGCTAGAACCGGAGATGTGCAGTGTGGTTAAAGACTTGCAACAAAACGCTGAATCTTTGACAAAAAAGAAGGGAATTCTGAATGAGGCTGAACCAATTCGACTGGCTGAACCCGCACAGTTCCCAAAAGAACTAATTCCCAACGGAGTTGGTGTAATGAACCAAATCCTTGCCGTCAAATCCGACAAAGCCGATGTTTCGTCTGAATCTGTCAACAACAACAAAGTCGCTTCTGTACTTCAGAAGTTTCAACCAATTTATGGATCCTGACTGTTACAGATGAGCGAGTTTCTATCGATATACACGATCGACGGCAGGAAAGGGAGTAGGCAGCTAAAGGGTCTGCTTAATCAAAGCAATTACTGCTATATCAACTCGATTTCGCAAGCCCTGATTGCATGTCCACTACTCTACAACTTGCTGAATAGCCTGAGCAAAAACAAGTCGTCGAACGAGAGAGAGAGAGAGAAGTTTTTCCCGGTTATAGTTAGAATGTGTAGATTGTGGGGCACTTTGACTACTTACCTCCTAATATTAGGACAGAATATTGAACGATGTATCAAAAAACCCCTATTTCCATTTGGAAAAAAGTTGACATAACGACAAGTGATCAAAAAGTACTAGAAATGGGTAAATTTTGTTCGACTTTCATAACTTGTTAAGATTAAGTTCGCATTATACAGTGTGTAAAATTCAAATTGAATGAGTTCATTATTTCGGTTACTGTATATATTTGAAAAAATCCTGAAACTCGTCAAATTCAAATTATAATTTGACATTCTTCAACGTAAAAATGCAACCCCTATCTTCAATTCTTTAATTGGGAAGTATAGGTTTGTGATATATCTTTGGAAAGGTCTCTTCATTCTCTATTCAAAAATATTATCGCTTTGAAGTTTGTTGCAACAATTAAAATAAAATAATTCAAAATCATATATTGTTACAGAAATTCGATAAAATACATTCAAAAACTAAAAAAAACTAAAATGTAATGCAAAACGTAATGAAATGTAGAATACGAAAGAGAACTATGGATGTTTACGAAGTAGATATTCAAAATGTTTACCGCGAACGTCCGCACCATCCGCAACATCCTAATTTCGAATAAAACTGTCTCTAACATTATTTATTTAAAATATCAGGCGTGACCGACCTAATCGCAAGCGTTATTAGTTCTTTCGAGTCATTCAAATCTGAAGGTTTAGTTTTGTACACATTGCTTTTTACATATCCCCATGACAAGAAATCTAATGATTTAAGATCACGTGATCGTGCTGGCCATTCAATTGATTCTTGCCTCCCTATCCACCGATTGGGAAATGTATCGAGGTATTGTCGGACATTAACTTGGTAATGTGGTGGTGCTACATCATGCTGAAACCATATCGTTTTCACTGGAATACTCACTCAATAAAAAAGGGACCAATGATATGGTTTCCTACAATCCCTGACCGTTAAGAGAAAAAGTACACACATCAGAAAATATAACATCTTCTAATTGGATGATATTGTTATCCAACATGTCCATCATTTGCTCACAAAAATAAGTTCTTCTATCAAAATCTTCTTTTATGTTTACTATCGATTTCTAGCTAACATTGATTGTAGTGGATGCCTATCT
>WOGR01011866.1:0-10405 GCA_015342045.1 Leptinotarsa lineolata | reverse complement strand
ATTTCAAGTGTTTTATTTTGAATCGTTCTCCATATACTCCTAACGAACGCCCGTCGTGAAAGACCCTGTATTGGCAACACTGTTACGCAGGTAAGTAACATAGGTAGGTATGTAAATTATAAATAGGGCAACATATTTATCTAGAATTTAGTTTGATCTTCCTCTTGCAGATGATCACTTGGTGATCGAAACACGTGTCGAGGTGTTAAAAATAACGGTTTGGTGTTGGGATAGAACTCCAGTAAGATTCATTACTGCACCAAACGTTCCAAAACAGTGCATCACAAGTACAATGTATAAAAGGTTATTTCTCCCCCTGACCGGCAGACCTATCGAATTGGTTCAGATATTGGCCACTGATAAGGCTCGTTATTTCACTAATGGACTTGTGGTTCCAGGACGAGTAGTCCTTCGATATCTTTTGACAGAAACCAACCGGTCTTGTGTGTGTTGAGCTTGATAGTAGGAATACCAACCGTCACCAGGTTTGGTTTTAGGAACGTTGGAGATACTCTCGCATGGTAGAAGTATTTCGATACATGTCGCCTTAAGCAAGGTGAGCTGGACGAAAGTATTTCATTACTTATCTATCACCAAGTTTCATCTGACTAAATCGACAACACTCTGGGTTAGCGATTGCTGCTACTTACGGGTGCCTCTGAAACGAGTTGAGCTCGAGGCAGTAAGGGAAAGGTTTAGTACCGAATGAATAAGCCGCCGAATCTACGAAAATACTACCGTCGATCTAAGGTCCATCTAGTTCTTTTCAAAATTCGGTCCTTTCGTTTCTTTCCCAAATTCAACTGCAACAGACGTGAATAGATTTGATGGTTTTTGTGTACTTGATTTTCGTTATTTATCTGTACATCGTTATCGAGAGGAAATATTTATTTCACAGCAATTGACGTCAAACACTAACCATATATTCTCCAGTTGAGCTACCTGACCAAAAAACAAACGTGAATAAAACCAAGTATTTTTTTTCGAAGGAATACGCTCTTGGGTTACCATATTCTCTGCTTCATATCATTACTCTATCAATGACATGCTGCCTGAGTCTAAGAATGCTGTTTGCTCATATGATATTGCTGAATAATAAAGTTTCCGTGTGATACTACTATTGATAAAAATGCTTCTACCCGGAAAACTTTCAGTGGTGATTTTATCTCTTACACTTTCATTTAGTCCTCGACCTGTTCATGAGGTTACTTGGTTTGTCTTGTTTTCGATTTGATTTTTTCCTCAAACTGAACTTTATGTCCAAGTTTATTTAAAATAAAATAGATTTAACGATAGCTTCTATTAAATAATATTTACTCAGATAACTTACTCGTAGATGGCTGGCTAGGACTGCGCTTCACAACATCGATTCCATGAGTTATGGAAATGTACCTACCATGAATATACAGGTTGTTTCATGTCAGGTGGGTGTAACCACAGTTTTGTGAATTTATAGTAAATGAGAAAAACTTTCTAGGTTTCAGGATTTGTATTATCACCAATGTACACTAGATAAATAAATTAAATGCCTTTGAAGTTTCAAACAGTTCCATCTGGCCCATTTTTTACTTCGGGTGTCGAATGTAAAATTTGCCTTTATTCATTAATGAAGGAAAGATCTTCTTATACACAATAAACAAGAATAATAAGTGATTTGTGAACAACAAAAAAAATTGGAAAACAGCCGTAATCCCGATCCACAGATTCAAATTATATTTTTTCATTCCGCTCAGATGAAAAGCACCCATTAGTAAAAGAATATAAATGCGGTAGAGATAATGAGTATTTACAAAGAAGTCCAACATCTCGACTTCGCTTTGTAAAAAGTGATTCACAAAAGAACTGTTTTACACAAAGTAGCTTTGCAGCGTTAAAAAGAAACCATGAAGGCAATTTCAGAAGAAAATCCGGAAAGATTATGAAACGCAAATATGATAGCCTCTCGGATTAAGAAATGAAAATTGGTTTTATTCCTTATTCTGTTTCAAAACAATTTGTGCGTACAAACTTATGTAAGAATGATGTAATTTGAATTTATAATAATGTGTTGGTGAGAAAATCTGATAAGGACGTTCAAATGAGTTTTATTTTTTTCCAATGATATGACATATAACAATCGAAAACTAACAAAAACTTTGCAATATGCATTGGTGAAAGTCTACCGCCTGTTTCAATTACATTAACTGCTTTCTACACAGATGTATATTGTAGTTTTGAGAAAATTATTCGGGACATAAGACACGTTAAATGTTATCTCATTGTGAATTGAACTGACGTGAAGGTATACAGCAAAACTGGTCTGAAGATAATCTGCAGAACAGTTCGGATATGGCATTAATGTTCTTTACTTATAACTGGTAATTTACATTTCTGAAAAGTGGGATTACTATGGTCTTTACTTTGGGATACATTTTTGTGAAATTTCATTAAACAAATCAAAACTCTGAATGTCATCTGAGAATAATGTTCTAATGAAATAACATTAACATTTGCTTTGAAAAAATTAAAATACATATTTTTTATGAAATATGGTTAAACGGTAGCTTACTATCAACTTGGTTGAATCCATGGAAATAGAATAAGCATTCAAATCTGAAGTATGGTAAACTCAAACATGTAAACTAAAACATGTAAAATTTCTACATTATTCCAATATTATTAAATTTAATATTTCATTTCCAAAGGTTAGTATTTGGTTAGGCTTAGTAAGTTGTTTTCCTTTTTCTTTATTTTTCTTCTCTTTCTCTTACTGTTTCATTCATTTCTTTACTTTTCTTTGACTTTTCTCTTCTTCGTAATTTCCTGTTTAATAATTGAGTTATCTAAGAATTTACGTATAAACACATTTTTTCTATTCTCGTTTTATTTTTTCGTTATTCCTTCTTTTTTTTCTATTATTTTTTATCCTCTCCTTTTTTCGAAAAATGTATCTTGCATAAATATCTGTCGAATATAATTCAATACCTTTCGAATTATTAGCCGGGGAAGTGGAACCTAGTGTGTAGGTACGATGGGAGAGATAAATGTCAATACAGTCATGAGACTCATTTTGATTCCAATTTGTTTCCAAAAGAAACTCCTGTGTATAATCTATACATTTTTGTCAAGAAGTTTTGTACCATTTTTCTTATTTCTTCGGAAATTCCTCACTTCCTATATAATGAAGGAATAGAAAACCAGAAAACATGTTTTCCAAAAAAAATCTCTCCTAAAAATATTTCCATTTCGGTAAATTTTAATCACCCTGCCAGCCTGTAGGACCTTTGAGACAGTAACTAAGTATTCAAAAAAATACTTCCAAGCTAAGAGTATCAACGACATTCTCTTCTGGTCCCAAACAGAAAATGTAAACTACGCCCTGTGTGGCGGCGACATGAATTTCCGCTTTCAGGTTAATTGGTTATAAGATAAAGCGACCCATAGCTTCTTGGCATTTTAGCTTTCGGTTAATTGTTACATATTTAGCCAAGGAGTTAATTAGATCACCAAGTTTACGTAACATTCCCACAATCCTTATATGCTTTCGAATTATAGCCGTTTGTTACTCCTGAATAGGTAGTCGGTCGTCTCGTGGAGCTTAATTTAAATCGAATTCAGTTATGATACATCATTAGTGTGTTCTAGTTTCTTAAAGCGTAAATGTTGACTGATCGTTGAAAATTGCATTCGTATAGAAAAGGGATGGAGTATACATAGAAATATATATAAATATCTAATCTAATATACAGCAATTTCGTGTGGCTGTATTTTTGGTCGTTCTCCTCCGAAACAGTGTTACCGATTTTTTAAATTTTTTTCTGTATTTGGTAGATATGAGAATAGGTCGTAAAGTATATTTCATAGCGCTAGAATGATAAATATGTCCCTATCCAAAAAAAAAATTCTTTGGAGAATTCGTATTTGATTTTTTTTTTCATTTGGCATACAATTGGAAACCCTATAGAAATAATTTATATGGCAGAACAATGTTTCTGGGTCAGTTGGTATTTTGTAGAATACATTTCAGACAGAATGATATTTTAGTTTTTTTTTCCTACAGGATAGAAAAAACTCTTCGTGAAAATGCAACAAAAATTTATGTTTCCTCTTGAGGGGAGCAAGTTTTGACAATCTTTGCAAAAATTTCAATCCATTCAAGTGAAGACCCCTTGAATTTTTCACGAGTGTGAAATTGTCCACATCCACAGAGCACACTGAGAAAAAAATATTGAACTATTATATTTTCATTTAACAACTTTGTACATCTACCATTTTTTGATTTCATATGCTAGTTGACTGACTTAGTCGAAACATGAAACCGCCCTAGCTTTTACGCTGTCTGAAGGGGCGGAAATGGGGTGGAAATATTTATAAAATGCGTAACATGGAAAATTGACTTTGTACACCTATCAAACTGAGATATGTTATACCTGATGACCAAATCGACAAGAAAAACATCACGTTATAGTTTTACAGGCCGTCTGAGGGGGTTGAAATGGGGTGGAAACTTTGAAAAATCGTATCATCAAACTGTGACTTTGTACATCTACAAGATTGAGATATATTATTCCTGATGACCAAATCGACGAGAAAAACATCACGCCATAGTTTTACAGGCCATCTGAGGGGGTGGAACGGGGTGAAAACTTCAAAAAATCGTATCATCGAAAATTGAATTTGTACACCTATAAGATTGAGATATATTATTCCTGATGACCAAATCGATGAGAAAAACATCACGCCATAGTTCAACAGGCCGTGTATATGGGGTGAAAACTTTTAAAAATCGTATTATCGAAAACTGAATGTACCCATTTGAAAGATTCAGAAACTTCTGGTAACATATCATATTAATTGTATAATGTATTGGATTGATGGATTTTATTCCATTGAAAGTTTGCGATGTGTGTGTGTTTTTTTGAATAGGTTAATAAAAGCACGTTCCATAAAATATTTTACACTATCAATTGATTATAAACAATTTTAAATTCTCAAAAGATCGATTCACTGAGTTGGAGTATTTCCTATTCATTTTCGGTTCGCAATAAAGTCTGACAGAATTTCAAAAATATTCAGTTTGAAAGGATTTAATTTTTAGGAAGGAAAAATTTTCGAGAAAAAAAAAATTTTGGCTTTGAAATATTCCCACATTTGTTTGTATACAGACGGAGCCGAAAGCTAGAAACTTTTTTTTACGAAACTGTATTATGCTGATAGGGCACAAACTCCACAATTTCAGATATCTTGTCTCAAATAAAACGATAAAAAGATTCAAAAATTGTATTATTGAGAAACGTTACATATTCAAATAATGAAAAATCAACATGTAGTCACATTATTTACTGAAACGAAAAAAGAAACAGAATGACATAACTCAATACATATAACTTTCTAAAAAAGGAACTATTTGGAAATGATAATTGACGAAAATAAAATGAAGAAATAAATGAGCTATGTTTTAGACCAGAAAAAATATATATAAAATATCAACCAATGGGTAGACAAAATAAAAAATCTCATTCTAGATACAACCAACAATAGAATATCACATTTTACATAAATCACAATTTTCATCTCTAAACAAGAAACATCCACAGTGGAACTTTCTCTTACATACTGAACATATTTTCATTTCTTCAGTAATGGAACTACTACAAACTATACATATTTCTGAAATATCCTCTGAACTTATCAACAGTTTCATTTTAATTTATTTTCTGCATAGGGTAATATCTATTGGGGTTGAAAATGATGCTTTCAAAGCATATTGCTGGCAGAAACAAATAATAAATACTCTACACAATTTTCGATGATACGATTTTTTTAAGTTCCCACCCCATTTTCTCTCCATCAGACGGCCTGTAAAACTATGGCGTGATGTTTTTCTTGTCGATTTGGTCATCTGGGATATCATAACTCAGTTCGATAGGTGTACAAAGTCGATTTTTCAAAATTTCCACCCCATTTTTACCTTCTCAGACGGCCTGTAAAACTAGGGCGTGACGTTTTTCTTGTCGATTCGGTCATCAGGAATAACATATCTTAATCTTGTAGGTGTACAAATTCAATTTTCGATGATACGATTTTTTGAAGTTTCCACTTCATTTCTACCCTCTCAGACGGCCTGTAAAACTATGGCGTGATATTTTTCTTGTCGATTCGGGCATCAAAAATAACATATGTCAGTTTGATGGGTGTACAAAGTAGATTTTTGTGTTATGAAGTTTTCAAATATTTCTAACCCATTTTCACCCCCTCAGACAGCCTGTATAACTATGCCGAGATGTTTTTCTTGGCGATTTGGTCATCACGTATAACATATCTCAATCTTCTAGGTGTATAAATTTAATTTTCGATGATACGATTTTTTCAAGTTTCCACCCCTTTTTTACCTTTTCAGACGGCCTGAAAAATTAGAGCGTGACGTTTTTCTTGTCGATTTGGTAATCATTTATAACATATCTCAGTTTGATAGGTGTATATAATCAAATTTTCATGTTACGAATTTTATAAGTATGTCAACCCTACTTCCATCCCTTCAGATGACTTTAAAGCTTGGGCGGTTTTTTTTTTCACCAAGTCAGTCAACAAGCGTTTCATATTGACAAATGGTAGGTGTACAATGTCGTTAAATGAAAAATAATAGTTAAATATTTTTTTCTCAGTGTACTCTGTGGATGTGGATAAATTCACACCAATGAATTTTTCAAAAGTTACTGGAATGAGCGACTACCTCATTGTAAAGAGCTTTCGATCCCATTGGTGTAGAAAATATGGGGCTTTGAATTGCCAATCAAAAAGTTCAAAATCTGAAACTATTTCAAATAAAAACTTTTCGATTTATCTGAATACCTACTATATAAAGATAAATTCTTTCAGAACAATTCGCATTCTTTGCCTTTCAGTGAGTATTGGGTTTTTGCTGACTTGTGTTTGAAGTAGTTTCGGATCTCTACTTCTTCATCATTTCATAAAAAATATGGGAAACCTATGAAGAAAAAATTCCATGAGGACCTGTAGAAGTTTTGAGCGAAAACCATTTTCTTAAACTCCCCAACGAACGTTTTTGTATCAAATTTTGACTTGGGTACATAATATCACAACTTCTTACAAGAAATGTATATTTCGTCTTTTGAAGTTATGCACAAAGGTACTGATGAGATATTTTCCAATAATAGTAACAGTTATAGTGCGATATTCACTAAATAGTTTACAAAACCGCAACACGTGTCAGTCGTGTGCATTCTGAATGAATGTTACCTAATAAGTGCTTTATATAAATAACCAATTTGAAGAATATGACTTTCTACCTACTCAATGACTTATAGTTTCATCAGAGTTTGGGTACAAACTCGAATGTTAGGATAGAAACTTTGCAAACAAACGCATTGAAAAAACACCTGAGCGTATCAACTAATTACCAATTTCCACATCAATTACAGCTTTGATAATGGAAATTTATTCAATTTTAAAGGGGTCGTTCAATAAATGTCATCAATCTTCGAACCCAATGATTTCCAAGCATTCCAAAAGAATGAGTCTCAAACTATTTTCTTTCAAATGAAACACAACATATTCGTGATTGAACTCATACTTGTCTACCAAAATATGGTGTGCAAATGTAGAATGGGTTTCCACTTCAAGAAACTACGCCTACGGTTTATTATTCTTTAAGGAAAAGTTCTTCTTGGTTGGCCAATATTCTCGTAAGGTTTTGGGAACAAAACACAAGTCAATTTATTCACTCCTGATATATGACACGAACAGTATGCACACGTTTTGAGTTTAATAGTATCAGAGTATTTTAGTGCCAGGAAGGGAGAAAACCGCGAATACATGTCACAAGTGAATGACAAGACCTAGCATATGTGTTTTTTTTTTTGGCAACCAAGTATTGATGAGGTCATTATCCAGAACACGTGTTAGCGGTTCGCCTTCCTTTTTGAATGTTACATCCGCGAGTTCTCCTCTATTTGATTTAGATCAATTCTACTGGATAATAACTTTCAGTATTTATACTCCTGATTTTGATGTCGCGTAGGTGGTCACAATTACCTACGTGATCACATTAGTTGTTTCCATAGATGTGCGGTTGGTTCTTGTTCGTGACCCCATGCATATATGTTTCCTGTTTTCGGCAACCAAATGTTGCCTATCTTTGCACTTTGGCCATTAGCCAAAAACACGTGCCTGCGGTTTGCCCGTTTTTTAGTGTTCTGTCTGTGAGTTCTCTTATTTTTGATTCAGATCATACTCGTTAACAACTTTCAGTATTTATATCCCTGAGCCGGTTGTCACGTAGAAAGTTACAGCTGCCTACGTGATCATGCTGGATATTTTATAGAAATACAATACTTTCATCTGAAACCACAGGTATGCGGTTGGTTCCTGCCAGTGACTCCGTGCATTTGTGTTGTTTCCTGTTTATGACAACCAGATGTTGCCTATCTTTACACTTGGCTGCACCGCGCTGATGAGGCCAAAAGCTAAAAACGCATGTTTGTTGGTTTGCCTTCTTTTCTGAGTGTTATAATCGTGAATTCTCTTCTTTTTATTTTGGATCAAACACACTCAGTATTTATGTTCCTGACCCGGTTGTTGCCTATTTAGTTAAAGCTGCCTACGTTTGCCCTCTTTTTTGAATATGTACAATTAATATAATAAATACACATAAATACAGATACAGTACGTACTGCTCAAAATACAATCAGAACAGAAAATGGGAAGGTTCCTCTATAACCAACGTTGACCATAACATTCATCAGCTTAGCATATAGTGTCAAAAGTTTTACGAAGGTCAACGATAATGTCCACTGAAAAATTTGATTTATTCATCAGATCATATTTGAGTTCAGTTAATCTCAATCATTACGTATGAAAAATTGAAAGATCCTTCATTTCAAAAATGATTCCATTCAATTTAATCATTCAGCCAGCGCCCTGATTAGAGTGTTCAAAAATTGATAGCTCTTTTACACCGAGCTTTACTTTATCTCAAAGAAACTGTTCAATTCGTGTGCTGGCATATAGAGACTAAATTTGACGATAGGGATTTCGAATAGTCACAGCACGGATTTAACAAAATAATTAATGAACTCAATTCAGTCGGGATACAGATGAGAAAACTTTCTAATCAAAACTGAAATGAACCGGTGCTCGGAAACGCAACGAAAATACAACTTCAATGAATTGAAACAGGAAATTGATTCATTTATTTGAGGTTGTTACCTTAAGAACAACAAGCGAATGAAACCACTGAGGCATCAGGAAACCAACAGACGATTTGTTTTGAAACAGTTTGAAATTTTCGGAAAAGTTTTTTATTACAAATGAATATTTTATACAATAGCAAAAAAAATGACCGTTGCTATTGCAGAAAAATACCGAACCGTAATTTATTGAATGAACATTACAATTTTCAATACTCTTCATACTTTTACAGTGTGATCAATGAAGACAACATCGTATGATGTTTTTTCATTGATGTGATTCCAAACTTTATTGGATACGGTTTTTTGCCCATTTTTGTAAGTTGTGGAATGGTTGAGAAATAAGATACACGAACATTTCATATCTAGACAGTTGAAAGTTAGTTTTTCACCTTAGATTCATTAAGAATCTATTTTCAAATAGTAATTTGCTATAAGTTGAACACATCAATATTGGGAAAACAGTTCAGATGAAAAGAATCAATCAACTGTTAAGATTTTTGTCTTGCTTAGATCTGTCCTTCACTAACGAGAATTAATACTGCGAAACCGGTTATAGATAATCACTTGACTGATCTCAGTGAGGTCTTGTACTGGACGAACTTGAAGCATCTGTAGGAGTTTTCTCACAAACTGTTTTAGATTGCTTTTTTGGAAAGTTGAACGTGAAAGTAGTCTTCAAAACATCTTGCTCACTTCAACACATGCTGGGTGACCCCAGAGACAAGATGTTGGAAAATGAAATGTCGGGAATATATGAAATATACACTAAGGTCTGTGATGAAAAATTCTACGGTCAAACCAAGCGAGCTATTGAAATTCGTTAAAAAAAACTCGAAGCACATATCCAATATAAGATACCCGCAAAATATGTTGTCGCCCAACATACCTTCGAGAACGGCCATAGAATGAATGATCTTTCGAAACTATATGAAACAGTGGTGGCTACTAGAATAGCGAATTACTTAGAGTCGAATAACATACTATGTAATAATCAACATGGATTTAGGAAAGATCGTTCCATAGAAACCGCTGCCAATGATTATCTCAATAACATTTACTCCAAAGTTGATGCCAATAATTTTGTAATTAGTATTTTTTTCGACGTGTCAATGTCATTCGACACTGTTTCACCAGATTTTCTATATATAAAGTTAGAGAGGCTTAGGTTTCCACATAACATACTGACTTGGATAAAATTATATATGAGTGGTCGG
>WOGR01011865.1:0-10405 GCA_015342045.1 Leptinotarsa lineolata | reverse complement strand
TGTAGAATAACGAAATCACTCAGCTCCCTAACTATATTATTAAAAGGGAGCTGTTGGAAGGTAGTTTGCATTTCTGTCCAGCTTCTGTGCTAATTTTCCAAACAAAACACCCTCTATCACGAAGTGACGCGCTACAGCCACGCGCAGGTGTTACGTGTGTCAAGTGGAAACGACCCAAACAGCTGATCGTCATCCAGATCGGTGGCCGGGGTTCTGACGTACATGCCTTGCAAGCTCGCTATTGGTCGGCAGCGTCGTTGTTCAGTCACAATCACAGCTGATCGAAAGGACAGCATACAGCTGAGGGTCGAACAGTGTTGCCAGGTGGAGGTGTTTCGCTGCAAAACTACCGGGTGACAACGAAATCAGTGAGAACAACAAACAAATGGTAACTTATTACAGTTTAACAAGAAAAATGAATACAGGTCCACGAATTTCAAATAGAACACTTTATTTTTTGGATCGTTTGAAAGAATTGAGAATTCACTTTTGTACTTCAAAAAAAAATGGTAGAGATAATATTATGGTATACTGAAAAGGTGAAAATTTTTAAGTTGTTATCGAAAATAAAAATCATTTTTCCGCTGGAGTAGAAAAAATTTACCGCATAGTATCTTTGACATATTTGATTTGCAATCAAACAGTTGCTGTTTGTGAGGAGTTTAACTTGAGGAGATACTATGAATATGAATCATGAATCAAAATTCAATTTTTACACTGAAAAAATGAGAATGGACACACTGTCATCTCAAAATCCAAATTTGAAGGTCAACAATAGATGTTCACTGAAGCTAATACTGAGAGCGAAGATGCCCTGAAATCAAGATTTATTATTGCATTAGAAATCGCGAAAAGTTCAAAACCTCTCACTGATGGTCATTTTATTGACTGTATAACCTTTTCACTGGCTGTTGACGAGAGTACAGACACTGTCGATACAGCTCAACGTGCTGTTTTCATATGAGGTATTAACAGTAACTTTAAATTAACTGAAGAACTATTAAAGAGCGTTTCATTGACAGGTACTACATCAGCAAGTGATATTTATTCTGCAATTGAGCATTTGATAGCAGAATATGAACTCGACTTTAATAAACTTAGCAGCACAACTACGGATGGCACTCCTGCCATGGCTGGCAAACATTCGGGCGTTGTAACTAAATTAAAACATAAGACATCAGGAAGTTTCACTGTATGATACATCAGGAATCATTGGCATCCAAACAATCAAAAATGGACCATATCATGCAACCTATAATTAAAATAGTAAATTTTGAGCTTGTCAAAAACAAGAGAAGGCAGATATTTGGAACCTCGAGCTCAAAATAATCACCCTCTTTTATAACTTCGATATGATTTTCAACAACCTTATATTATAAACTATATAATTAAATGAATAAAATGTTATAATAATTCGTTTTTTTTTATTCGAATCTGGAATTTAATATACCTCTGCAAAATTGAATTTGACACCTCTGCCCTAAAGTTCTACAAAAGTGTAAATAGTTTGAAATCCAAGCTCTCCTCTGGCTGTTAAGCAATACGAGTAGTTGCATTAGAGATCGGATCTGCAGTAGCTAGAATAGCTCATCATTCTTTCTTTGAATCCCATCTTCGTTACGGTATTTGCTTTTGGGGTGTACATTCTACCACAAGCCTTCAATCAGTATTACTGATACAAAAACGCGCATTACGATGCATATGTAAAGCCGAGCCTAGGGACTCTTGTCGACCTCTTTTCGTCTTTGACAGAACCCCAACTGTGGTCTCCTTATTTATATATGAAACGATCTGCCTTCTCTTTAAAAATAGGAACTTGTTTACCGACTTGGACAACCCAGTGTATAAAACCAGGCAAAGATTCAACTTCAAATTACCGCTGCCTTCTTCGATCCTAAGTTGAAGATTCTATTATTTACAATGGTCTCAAAATGATCAATCACCTATAGGAACCATAAATGGCCTTGGCAATTTTGAGAGAGAGTTGAAAGACTTGCTTTCTGTGAGACCTTATTATAGCTAAGCAAAATTCTACGATGTTAACTGTAATAGTTACGATATTTCATTAATTTAATTTATTTTAATGACCATGCTCTTATATTCTGTAATTTACAAGTCTTTTTTCAATTAATGTAATCACTTACTTTGCGTGATTTTATTTATATTCTTCATCAGGCTTTGTCAATGAGAATGACAATGAAGTATATTTGGAATATAATCCCGAAACTTGGCAACACCGCCAAACACGATTGAATGTGTGCGAATCAAGGTTGCCTCGGCACGTGTTTGGTTCCGATACATTCCCTGACTTCATACAAGTCCATACAGTGTGAGGAGCTATTTTTGTCAGAAGATGAACTGGAAAATGCGACAGGGTGAGAGGGGGTTTCTGCAAACGAGCGAACGGAAAATCAATGTACCGAACGTAATCCTTGACCTACTTTTCCAACGTGTGCATCGCAGTGAAAGGGTCGACCTCCGCCATCGTGGAAATCGTCCGTGGCGAAGGAAAATTCCCGTTATTGAAATTGTTCGATGGCCTGGTTGAATGTCGACAACTATGGCTCCAACAAAGTAGGTTATATAACGCATGGGCTGAGAAGTCCCGGTCCTACGACAGAAAACGCGATTTTTTGTCAAAATTGGCCAATCATAAAACTTGGTTAGTGACAATCATTCAATAGGAACTGCTAATTCTAGAGTCCACGTAGACTAGTTGGCAGCCGGTTCATTTTATGTATTGGTTTTTTTCTGGCCTTTGAGAGTGCCGACACCTTTGAGTGTGCACAATATCGTTTACTTTGACTATACCCGTATTCATTGTAAAAGAGTAAATTGGCGTGGTGCGTCAGGAGTTTTTTCCACATGGTGGTACGGTCAATAAAGAGTATTATCTTTAAGTTATGCGCCGCTTGCGAAAAGCTACACAAAGAGAACGTCCGGTATTGTGAAGAAACAATGCAATTTGTAGATTACTTCTCGAATAACTGCATTGAACCATGGAAACAGATCAGTAGTTGAAGTTATTTGTGTTCCAAATGAAATCATTTTTGAATGTAGAACTTCTAATTGATTTTTTGGATACTGAAAGTGACAAGTAACAAGTTTCAGCTCCTGGACTCGTTGCCAAATAATAATTACATCATAAGCACCTCAGCTAGTTTGCTGAAAACACAAAAGTTTACAATTCGCACACTTCAATTTTGAAATTTGGTAAGAAACGAATAATGGGTCCTGTTTGAAAAAAAACCACATGTTTCCGGCGAAACTGGTGATTACATGCACTGATATGCACTGTTTGGTATTTCTTTAAGTTCTCCCAGCGTTTCGGATTTTATATCCCCAATCGTCTAAAAAAGCCGTACTTTCATGGGTCTTGGAAAAAGTCGCGGGGGTCAAATCTGGTGAGTACGGTGGCTGAGGCATGATCACGTTGCTGTTTTTGTCCAAAAAATTACGAACAATCAATGACGAGTACAGGTGCATTATTACTTGAGAGTCCTCTTGGGGTAATGTAGGTCAGGTGCTCTCATGAGAGCCAATTGCATCGCAGCAACCCTGAGCGATTGGTACAGCCGCACCTCAAGCTGCGTATAGTGCTGTTCACCCGCACTTTGGAACTTTCTTGATCGTCTGGCATGGTGAAAATACCATCAAATCGATCTGGCATTTTGGAATTCATTGTCTCTCAGTATCTATATTACTCTCCCAAAACGCCAGAGTGCCACACGAACATTTATTTATTTCAAAAATTATTTTTTGATAGTCTGGGTAACATTAAGACCCGACAAACCGGTCTGGCTTTTTCATTTCTGAATTCATTCAATACTCAACTTGAAGATACAAAAGTTTCAAAATGCCTCAAAAACATTTTTCTGTTCCCTTATAAAAAATTCAAGGGTTGGCAGAGGGCGGCTACCCTTCAGCCAGACCTCGATTATCTCATTAATGGGTCATTCAAGTGCCTCAAGAACCTACATACCCAAAATTGTTCACTAGCTCTCGGATTATTAGAAATCATCCTCGTTTCGTTTTTCTTTACACGCCCTGTACAATAATTCTAACGACCTCCGATAGTTGTATCATTTTGTTTATATGTTAATAGTACAAACAGGATGTCTGACCCCAACTAGACCAAAACCGAAAATACGAAAAAGTTCGTATGAATTGTTATCGAACACCCGGAGATACGATAGATAGTTACGACCGTAAATCAAAATATTATGACTGTGTGTATTTTGATGAAATCCTGGTTTCGACAATGATAATACAGAGCTGATATAGAATACTCGTACATCGTCACCACTCAATAAATAATTCAAATTTATTCTCAGTTCACGATCGCTACGAATGATCGATATTTGAGTTGAATAAGTCATCACTCTTTGAACTGCGTTTTACGTTTCTTACGAGGTTGTTTGTTCAATAGGACTGGAAGAGTAGACAAAATGAAGAACAATGATTGAAGAAATCTACAGCATATTGGTGAGAAAGACCAGTAATTTCGGTTATACTGCTACAGATTTCAAATCGGGAGTTGACTATTTCAGATAATTCGATACCATAGATTATGACCTACTTTTTACAGCACTACAGTCGATTATAAGTAATCAACACTTTGGCAATGTCGATTACGGAAAATCAACACTTCAAACTATCAATTACAGACAATCGCGCTTTAAACCAGGGGTGTGCAACCTTTGACATGTGAGCCAAACTTTAGTGTGCAAATACGTTCGTGGGCCGCGTATAAAAGTAGTGTTATAGTGCTCATAACTTTTTGCGATAGATATCAGACGTGAAATAATACTACAATGTTATTATAATATCAATTCATTAAAAAAACAAAATGAAATAATAACATTATAATTAAATCGTTAAATTTGGAATTATTACAAACTACGAAAGTTAAATAGCGATACCGAAATCAATGAGACACTTGATGTTCGGGTGAGACAGTTTTTGTACGAACGTTTTCCAGTGCGTTGGATCGGCAGAAGGGGTTCAGTGGAGTGGCCAGCTAGATCACCTGATCTCACACCGATGGAATTCTTTCTGTGGGGACACCTGAAGTTCGAGATTGTACTCTACTAAACCTACAAATCTAGAAGACCTGCGACAGAGAATTGTTCGGGAATCCCGATTGCTGACTCCGGACATTTTGAATAATGTACGGAACGCTTTCGAGAGTAGACTGTATTATTGTATGGAACTAGGTGGAGGTCATTTTGAACAATTTATCCGTGGATTTTGTTCCCACTGATATTATTTGTTGTTGATTTCCTCATTAAAATGAACGACAGCGAATTTTCTGTTTTTTCTTAAATGAAACGTTCAACATTTAATTTCTCAATAACGAATGAACCAACTTCGAAAAAAAATACAGAGGTAATAGAGGGGCAAGAGACCTTTCAAATGATGTATCACTCGACCCCCATGCCATTGAAAAAAATAGTGGTGGAAGTTGCTGACCGCAGGGGGGTGAAGTTTTCGTTAGAACGCCCTGTATACAATTGACAGTTAAAAGAAGCATCGATTATCTATAACCGGCAGTTCAAACAAACGATTAGCTATAATGGATAGTTTAAAGCGCCGATTGTCTGTAATCGATAGTTTAAAGTGTCGATTTTTCGTAATCGACAGAGTCAAAGTGTTGATAAGTTATAATCGACCGTAGTTTTGCAAAACGTAAGTCACATGGTATCGAATTATCCGAAATAGTCGATTCCCGATTTGAAAGCTATAGCAGTATAACCGAAATTGCTGGTCTTTTTATTTTATTATTTACTTTATCCTGTAGTGCTTGTATTTTTTCTTAAAAAAACACAGCTCATGTCATATTGTATATTCTGCACGAGCGATTTGAGGGCATGATCATCTCACGTGGAGGTGATGTGAAGTGGCCACAGAGATAGTGCGATTTGATCCCTTTAGACTTTTTATTCTGGGGTTTTCTTTAGTCGCAGGTGAATGCTCCACACATAATGGCATCAATAGGTCTTTCAAACTAATAAAAATTTCGATATCTCTCACACTTTGTTTTATTTAAATTCAAAGATAGGAATCGCTTAATGAAAGGCCCTATAAAACTGTACATCGGTGAGTTGATCGGTTTGTTTTTGAATGCAACTCGCCAAAGTCAGAAAAGAATTGAAATCATTCATCTGACCCTCGTAAAATCGTCAAGGAGAAGTTTCCACCTGTCCAATCAGACATCCACCCGCAGAGAATAAGGATACGCACCCAATCCACGGTTCTTCAACTTTAGAACGTACCCCAACCCTCCCTGCGTCCGGGTGGTTGACTCGTCGCGCCGTCGGGTTGTTTTTGTTCGTTCTCCGAGCGCTGAACCTCCTCGAGCCGATGTCGACGAACGCATCAGACGCGGCAGGTCAAAATACTCGAAATACGCAGGGCAGACGGTCCACATGACCGCATTGAGGAAAAAATTAATCAATTTTGCCGCAAACCTTTGAAAAAAAGTACTGGATGGTGAACGAAAAAAGTACTAGAGCGAATAAAAAAGTACTAATAAGGCGAATCCGTGATATATTCAGCTCATATACACTCTTTACCTTGTGATAGTTACAATTTTCATTAATTTTGAATCTCAATTCAACAATTATAACAAATGATTGGATGACGAAAGGTGGACGCCAAATAAAAGTGACAACCGACCTGAAAATGTATAAGCAATCAATAATTTGATTGATGTAGACGTTACTGCGCGGTTGGTAATCATCATGACAAATGAAACTTTGTTTTTTACCACTTTTATTTGTAACTAACGCTAGTTACAAATAAAAGTTGTAGAAAACATTGAAAGTTTCATTTCTCATTTTTTTATAAGCAATCAATTTTGTTTTATAACAATTACCATGTAAAAGTTGAAGATAATATATGTCAGGCATCTTATATCTCACTATGGCTAGTTAGACCGATCTGATAAACAAGATGGCGAAAGAATAAAACGACACCCTGGAAATGATACAGACCACAAGATCGAAAACACAGCCAGCCAATTTGCAGGTATTTTCATCGACTTCCAGTAAAAACGCAGTAAGGAAAGTTTGTGAGAAGTTTACAAGTATTTACTGATTTTTGTGAGGATTTTGTGAGTAATGACTAGTTTTGTGGTGATTTTGCAAGTATTCACTAGTTTTTGTGAGGATTTTGCGAGTATTCACTAGTTTTTTGTGAGGCTTTTGCGAGTATTCACTAGTTTCTACGAGGATTCTGAGAGTATTCACCAATTTTTGTGAGTATTTTGCGAGTATTCATTAGTTTTTATGAGGATTTTGTGAGAATTCACTAGTTTTTGTGAGGATTTTGGGAGTATTCACAAAAAAATTCGGGGGTTTTACCAGTATTCACTATTTTTTGTGGGGATTTTGCGAGTATTCACTAGTTTTTGTGATTTTTCTTAGAGTATTCACTAGTTTTTGTCAGAATTCTGAGAGTAATTACTTTCTGCAATTCTAAATTGGAATAATGTTGATATTATGTTAATTAGTTCAACAAAGCGATATCAAATGAATTGTGAGTTATGTGCTGGTAGCAGACGTTTAGTTTCAAGTTACCTTGACATTTTTTTTATGTGTGATGTACGACACTTGTGACAACTGACCTGATTCAGAACTCGGAAGTGTCAGATGATATGCATGCTATGGTTTAGTGGTTTGAGGTTTACGTTTAGCTATCACTAGATACCTCTTCACAGTGAACATTTTCAAGGTAGTAATTCTTGGGGCAAAGCATAGAAGGAAGCAAAATAAATTTTGCTAGAAAGTTATTCCAAAACAAGCTCTTATCCGAATGACGCGCCTTTCACCAACCAAAATGACGTGCGAGTATTCACTAGTTTTTGTGAGGATTTTACGAGTATTCACTAGTTTATTTGGGGATTTTGCGAGTATTCACTAGTTTTTGTGAGTATTTTGAGGCTATTCACTAGTTTTTGTGAAGATTTAACTAGTATTACCTAGTTTTTGTGAGGATTTTGAGGGTATTCACACTGGTTTTTGTGGGGATTTTGCGAGTATTCACTAGTTTTTGAGTATTCAATAGTTTGTGTGGGGATTTTGAGAGTATTCACTAGTTTTTGTGAGGATTTTGAGGGTATTCACTAGTTTTTGTGAGGATTCTGCGAGTATTCACTAGTATTTGTGGGGAGTCTGCGAGTATTCCCTAGTTTTTGTGAGGATTCTGCTAGAATTAAGTAGTTTTTGTGAGGATTTAGCAGGTATGAACTAGTTTTTGTGAGGATTTAGCGAGTATTCACTAGTTTTTGAGAGGATTTCGAAAGTATTCACTAGTTTTTGTGAGGATTCTGCGAGTGTTCACTATTTTTTTGTGAGGATTCCGCTAGTATTAACTAGTTTTTGTGAGGATTTTGAGGGTATTCACTGGTTTTTGTGGGGATTTTGAGAGTATTCACTAGTTTTTGTGAGGATTTTGAGGGTATTCACTAGTTTTTCTGAGGATTCTGCGAGTATTCACTAGTTTTTTTGAAGATTCTGCTAATATTAACTAGTTTTGTGAGGATTTAGCGAGTATTCACTAGTTTTTGTGAGGATTCTGCGAGTATTCACTAGTTTTTTTGAGGATTCTGCTAATATTAACTAGTTTTGTGAGGATTTAGCGAGTATTCACTAGTTTTTGTGAGGACTCTGGGAGTATTTACTAGTTTTTGTGAGGATTCTGCTAGTAATAACTAGTTTTTTAAGGAATTAGCGAGTATTAAATAGTTTTTGTGAGGACTTTGCGAGTATTCACCAGTTTTCGCGAGGATTTTTCGAGTATCCACGGTGTGGATTCTTATCTACATAGTCGATAACAAAAAATCCTAAATCGAATTAAAAACAGAAATGCGTTTTTCATCAAATACTTTGGTTAAATTTTATTCTAAATACGCTTCATTTTGTATTGACATTGTAACTCAAATTCTGCTTTGATTCATAAAACTTTCACTGACATTTTTCATTTCATTTTTTCTCCTAAAATTTTAATATACGCTGTACTGGAAAGAAAACATCAATTATAGGCACTTTACTTTCGCCTCGTGGCTGAAACTAATTTTCGGAGTTCATCGAACTAGCAACAATATCAGCTTTAATCTTAATTGAAAAAAAAATTAATATTACTCGTCCATAGAAAGCAACTCGATCTCAATTCAGTATCAGATTGGTTTACATTATATGACCTGCTAGTATACCGTTATTATAGAATGAAATTAATTAATCTAAAGGAATGCTTTTTCATGGGTCATCGTCTAAAAATGATTTATTCTCAATTCATTTTAATTTGACACCATGTCTTAGTTTTCTGTTTCAGATAACTAGTCCAAGTAAAAAGATTCAAATATATTAGATATAGTTAATCGCAAACTACACTGAGAAAAAACATTTTTTTCTAATATTATTTGCAATGTCAGGAATTCAAACTATCTCTATAAATGTTTTTGTAATTGAACTGTGTTACAACAGTTATGAATATGTGTGAATTGCAGAAATAAATACTGCATATTTCTACAACTACAAAATTATGTTAAGGTCATTTAATTTGGAACGTACTCAAAATATTTGTTCTTTTCCTCAAAAAAAAATCAAGCCATTATATCCTACGAACATTCACTCTTCTCGGAAACGTAAATTGAACATAACTATGACATATATTTTAATTGTCTATAACCGGAAACATACAAAGTAACGAAGATGAACAGTTCAAAACATGGTTGCCAAAGAAACAAAAAACGTTGCAAAACATTAAATCATCACAGTGAATAGTACCTTGATTATTAAATTAACGTTACTTTTGTTAGTCATGGTTTCTGATAAGGCGTTGCTTATATTAACGTTTCGTCAAAACCACAGAAGTGCAAATACAGGGTTAGTCACCATTAGAATCATGCACACGTGTAAATTACACATGTTATGAAAATGAAATCTTAACGATGGAAATCTTTGACTGCTTCTTCAAAAAAAGTTAGTCTATTCTCGTTATCAGTTAAGCTAGGCATACAAGGTGTGTTCAGATTGTTCATATCAATTCTGATAATCTAATATGTAAAATTGTCAATATTATGAATAACGATAGTGGGCCAATTCCAAATAATTCACTATATAACCTGTTTAAATAATATTTTAGTTATCAGAGTTACTGACCAGTAGACTGGCAACACTGTTACGCAGGTAAGTAACAGAGGTATCTAAGTTATGAATAGAACAACATCTGTATCTAAAATTTAGTTTAATCTTTCTGTTGAAGATGATCACTTGATGATCGAAACACGTGTCGAGGTGTTAAAAATAACGGTTTGGGGTTGTGATAAAACTCCAGTAAGAGATTCATTACTACACCACAGGTTCTAAATCAATGCATCAGAAGTATCGAGTTATTTGTGTTC